>VNWY01000023.1:0-132589 GCA_009869845.1 Pseudachorutes palmiensis | reverse complement strand
GGTGAACTTGTGCTATGGGAAAACCACCATCGTCCAGACTCCCAGCCTATGAATGAATTGAGATACTCATTGGAAGCAAGAATATCCTCTTCTACACCGAAAGGTGCTTCAATCACAGTTTGTGATGGGATCGTTCGAGGAGATGAGAAAATTACGATAGGTTACATAACCTCACTGTCAAGAGTCATCGTTGGATCTGCGGATCTAAAAGGTATAGGAATTGGTTTTTTTACTTTCCCATTTCCAATATTGTTTTCTGCAGAAGGAGCTCTGGTGATAATTCAGGAACTAAACTTGAATCAATCGGTAGCGCTGGACCTATTCTTTAGCCTTCTTGATTCCAAAGATGAGCTTGTGATGGGATTAGGAATGGATTCAGGAGAAGTAGTTCTATATGGATCTTCTGAGAATAAGGCAAAGGAGGAGTCGCTGGAGAGGATTTGTGCGTTGAAGAAGCACGAAGATTGGGTCAGGTGCCTTGCCATCACCACTGCGGGTTCGTCTCATTAATCACGGATTCCATACTGTTCAAATGCACTTTATTTTTATATTTTAGAAAACGGAGATCATCTTCTGGCGACAGGTGGTGAAGATTCCTTCATAGCAATCTGGAGATTTAAAAAGGAGCAGGCTGTTAATGACGGATTCGAGTTCCAAGTTGTTGAATTCAAAAACTATAGTGTCATCTTTGATTCCATGATTGTTGGACACGAAGGATGGATCAACTCTTTGCAGTGGAATTTGAAAGGTAGCTGGACATACTAAAATAATCTGTGGGTCTAAACTGGCATTATTGAGGAAATTATTGAACGTTCAACTGACTTGACAGGGGAGCTAATTTCTTGCTCCAGTGACCAGACAATCATCATTTGGGAGAATGTTGGGGAGATCTGGACAGAGAAAGTGCGACTGGGAGTTGTCGGAGGCCTAATCCCGGGTGGGTTTTGTGCCCGGTTTGATGATGACTTTGTTGTAACTTCTGGATTTCAAGGAGGAATTCAAATCTGGGGGTGGTCTCAGGAAATTGTAATCAATCACTCTTTTTCATCCCAAACTGAAATGCCACTAAATCCACTTCATTGCAGGAAGAATGGACAATAGAACCAAGTGTAACTGGCCATTTCAAATCTGTATCGGATCTCGATTATCACCCGGAAGGCCACTACATTGTCACCACTAGTGAAGACCAGACCTCTCGCGTTTTCTCCCCGTGGGGACCAAACCGGTGGCATGAAATCTCACGTCCGCAAATCCACGGCCATGACATCTTTGCCTTGAAGTGCTCCGGTGACTACATAGTATCAGGTGCAGAGGAGAAGATCCTCCGTGCTTTTCAACCTACGGAAATATTCACAAAGTGTTTCGAAGCATCAACAGGCTATCCAGTTGTTTTAGCCAATGGTATTTTGAACGAATGTGAATGAATGGTTTTATTTATGGTCTTCTTTGTCCGAATTTACAGTTGCGGAAGCGGCTTCGTTACCAGCCCTTGGACTTTCGAACCAAAGCGAAACCGAAGGCACAGTTGATGTGGATTTTGAGAAACGCCTTGATGAGGATTTCCTACGTTCCAAGGGTCTCTGGCCCGAAGTCTCAAAGCTGTATGGACACGGATATGAGATTTGCACAATAGGGGCTTCTCCTAAACATCCCATCATTGTCAGTGGATGCAATTCCAGTAAACCAGTATTTTCCTCGATTATGTTATGGTGAGTTTTTCTCAGCTCCAAATACTACAATTAGACTACAACTTAATTTATTTTTCTGTTCCAGGTGTACAGAAACTTGGAAGAATTTAGGGGAATTTCCGTTCCACAAACTGAATGTCACAGGCCTTGAATTCTCATTCGATGGAAGGCGTCTTCTCTCAGTATCACGAGACAGGACATGGGCGCTCTGGAAGGTCATTCTACCCAGCGAAGGACAAAATAAACAATTCTCACTGGAACTCTTGGAGGATTCTGGTGTCCACACAAGGGCAATCAATGTTGGGACATGGTCTCCAACGGGTGAATTTTTTGTCACGGGTGCAAGAGACAAAAGACTTATCATTTGGAAATCGGCCAATCCTACGTAAGCCTGGATCCACTGATGAACTTGTAACAAACAGAACCCATTCCTATTGGCTTTCTAATAGGGAAATGTCAAAATTCGAGAAGACTCATGTCGAGACATTTGCACATTCCGTATCTGCAGCCGCAGTCAATGAATTCAATATCGTTGCAGTTGGTCTGGAAAACGGTTCTATTCACATCTTTTCCCTGGACTTTGCAGCAGATGAAAACAAGAGATTCTGGTGCTTATTGACACTGGATCAATGGTAACTGGTTTAAAATTGCAAAGACGTGATGAATATAAGTGAAACTATATTTTATTTATTTATAGTGAGGCGCATCATAGCGTTGTTCGGAGGCTGAAATTTAACCCAAAGAAAGCACACGAGCTTGCTTCCGCAAGTGCTGATCATTCAGTCAAGATCTATCATCTACATTCGATGTGACCTTCGTGATTGGTTATGACTTGCGAATAAACAGAGTGGGAATTGAAGCTTCAAGTTGAAAGGTCAAGTTTTGCTTTGAGTATTTACAGTGGATGGAATAATGAGTACGGTAGAAGATGTGCTCTTGGGGAATGCTGGGAGGAGCTGAATTTTGATTGTTGGTTGCCCTGTTGAGGGTGGTGGAAAAATCAGCGATGCTCTCCTTTCTTCGCCTTTCTTCGGCCTTCCCCGTTTACTTCTTAAAGGCAGTCGCTCAGGAATCGGAGCAGGCGGACTTTGTTTCCTGACTTTAGGAGAAATCGATGAAGCGGAAGGACTTCGAAGTATTGCTGGTTGAAAACTAGGAGTTGAACTTTTGACGAGTACAGTGCTACCTCCTCCGCTGCAATTGACGTGCTTGCTCAGCTCTTCCTTGAGGCTTGAGTTTTCTTCTCGAACAAGCCTAAGTTCTGCCTGTACTTTAGCCAGCACTGTGGTCAACTGGGCATTTTTCGCTTCTAATTCCAGCACCCATTCTTTCCTCCTCTGACGACTCCTGACAGCAGCGGCACGGTTTCGTTCTAACAATTCCGTCCGTTTGTCCAGTCCAGGAGAATCAGGTGCAGGAGTATGTTGGCTTCCTTTCTTAGCCGCAGCTTCATCGGCCCGGAGCTGCTGTGATTCTTGAGGTTTTTGAAAAAGTCCAGGAACAAATACCGTCGTTTTCTTTTTACAATTGACATCCGCTTGTGCCGCTGGTCGTTGGGACAGGAGCGAGATGGGTGTCGCTGGTGTGAATCCAAGCACCTGGGGCGTGTTTAGAGTGTCACTTGAAGCTAATGAAGCCAATGGGAATTCAAAGCTTGAGCGTTCAGACGAGGGTGTTGTTGATGACGCTGCTTTTGCAAATTGCTCATCGAATGGATTCACATTTTGAATGTCTTGGAAAAATCCAACTTCTTCTGAAATTCGGAAGAATCTTGTTGGCGTGGGGGTTTGGTCTGCAAATCCGCCTTCAGGTTGACTCCCATTGGTCAGCAATCCAAGATTCAAGCTCATATCATGACGCTTTCGGTGAACTTGGAGGTGGTCCTCGTTTGTGAAGCTCTGTAATTTACAATCACCACCAGCTTAGAACATCATCATCCACCAAATTAAACTGTGCCAATTTACTTGAGAACAAGTGGTGCATTTGAATGGTTTTTCAACTGGACTCTCCATCATTCATTTTTCGGAAAAAAGTTAACGCAATTCCTCTTGAGCTTCCACTTGAGCTATAAAATTAACTTAATTTATGCTTAAAATTCTCAGATTATACGGAAAATTAAGGAATGTTTACAAAATGTAGAATTTTTCAAAACTTTTCGACCTTCTGTCAGAGTTCCGCCAGCCAAAAGCAAGTCTCAAAATATCTCATTTTCGCCACACGGTGCGATGCGAGCTTCGACGACGATTGAAAAAAATAAAAAATTTCAGTGCTGGAAATCTACTGTAGACGAAAGGTCGCTAACTATTTCTCTGTGTTGAGGGGTTTCGGGATCGAGTTTTTGTTAGGCGATAAGATTTTTGTGACCTCACGTGAGGTGTGACATCCGTTTAGTTATGACTTAATCTTATGGGTACAAAGGTCGCTGTCAAAAGATAATGTGTCTGAATGAGCGTTTTCTTCTGAAGCCATAGACGTAATCCTGATTTTAGTCTCAAAGCGTAAACTCAGTTTAATTACTTTCATGTGCTGGCAATACCATGAGGAAAAGCGTCCCGTTATTCACTTGGGTCCAATCAATCATCACAGCGTCACCAAAATCAGCACAATTTACACGTATTGAGTGTATTTCTATTCAACCTATTGTGAGACCATGATTGAATAATAATTATTTGCTATTGAAAAGGTGGAATTCAAATTGAGCATGAAAGGAAGGAGGATACGAGTGACTTCATCGAGTTGGTTCTCTCTGGTCAAAAGGTCAAAGCCCACGAGACATGGCTTAGACATCACTGCAAGTGCGCAACTTTCACTTTGGAATGACTTTCACCGCTTTTACCACTTTTTTCTAATTAGATGTGACCATTGCTTTTCTTGGGATACAAACGAGAGGAAAATAAGCCCAGAAGGATCATGGCTTATGTCGAAAGTGAGCAAGGTCACCGTGACGGATGATAACGTATTGAATTTGGGATGGACGGATGGACACTCGTCACTGTTTGATGTCAATCAGCTTCTTCGGAGTATTCCGAAAACGCGTGAATCCGGGATTCCATCGGACTCTCCACTTCCGTCGCCTGTTGGTTCCAATTTCACTTACTTGAGGAATCTCCAGGAAACTTCGGTTGTTACTTACAAAGAATTTATGGAAAATGACGCCAGTGTTTCGAAGATACTGGGAAGCATATTGAGCACTGGTTTTGGTGCGGTTGTGCAAGTAAACGGGTTAGAACAAACCCGTTTAGCCCATGACCGAATAAGCCATCCAATCAGAACTATGTATGGTGAGGGTGTCACCGTCTTGGAGCCTGACCAAGAGCACAATGACGACGCCTACTCGAGAATGCCACTTCCGCTTCATACTGACACAACCTACTTTACAGAACCAATGGGGTAATTCATTCTTTCTCCAAAAAATCATCAGAGAAATTAACACTTTCGTTAATTTTTCAGGTTGCAATCATTTCATATTTTGTCAAGATCCGGGACAGGAGGATTGAACTGTTTCTCCGATGCGTTCTTAGCAGCCAAAATCCTTTTTGACGAGAGCCCTTGGCTCTATGACGTCCTCACAAAAACTCCACTTGAGTTCAGGTATTTGGAAGGTGGCAATTTTGACCTCCGAGCAGTCGGGCCGACGCTTCACCTTAGCCCAGTGAACCGTCGCCTGGAACAAGTACGGTACAACCCTCGTCACATCACGAACCTCACGCATATCTCAACCAATCGGATCCAAGCATTCTACGAGGCGTTCATCCGGTTCACCGAGATTCTCAACGAGAATAAAATGTGGATCCAACTGGAGCCTGGGACAATTCTTTGGCTGGATAATTGGAGGATTGTTCATGGACGGAGTGGATTCGTAGGGAAAAGGGCTGTGGCGTCTGCATACTTTCCTAGATCTGATTGGCTGAGCAAGGCTAGGGTTTTGGGATGCCAGTAGTTATTCTTAGACTTGTAAAAAACAGTTAATCAATTAATTTTAATTTAAAACTTATCGCAAAGGACCCGAAATAAAAATTTATTGTGATTTTTCGTCAAAATTTTGACCAAAAATGCCATGTTCCACTCTGCCCCAATCGACTCCTTTTTGGCCAGAAATGCGCGAAACGCACAAGTCAAAATATTTTCGCAAGTCATTTTTCAAACAATTTTTCGATTTCCAATTTTTCCAATTTTGGGAGTTTTTTGCAGTTAGCAAAATTAACTTTTGTCGTCACATTTGGTCCTCTTGTGCTTTACAAAAGAAGCCCGTGTGACATTTGAAGGAGAGAAATCAATCAAAATGGTTCTGGAGAGTACAATGATTTGGTAAGTCAAGTCGTTAGAGCCGGCCTAAAATGTACCAATTTTGAGGGCATTGACATGATTTAACCTTAGAGTTAGCGTATGCGTTATTTCTAGTTCATAATTTTGTTCATTTTTGTAGTGTGGATGACAGCGATTACATGCGGAATGGGGACTTTGTGCCTACGCGGATGGCTGCAGTCCAGGATGCGGTTAACATCCTCTGTCTTACGAAAACAAGGGCCAATCCGGAGAACAACGTTGGACTACTCACCCTTGCTAGGTATTCTAGCGATTCAGTCAAAACATTGTAATGGGAACTAACTCCGAATGAATTTTATAGTTCTGAAGTCTTAACAACTCTGACCACGGATTCGGGGAAGCTTATGTCTAAAATGCTGGCGTGCCAACCGTCTGGAAGCTTACAACTCATGTCTGGCCTGCGCAAGGCCCATCTTGCTTTGAAGCATCGGCAGGTCAGTTAATTTGAAATGATTCATGAAATATTTCCTCCTATAACTCTGAAGTGTTTATTTTGTTTGAATTTGTTTCAGGGGAAGAATCATAAGATGCGGATTGTGGTCTTTGTTGGATCTCCTGTTGACAACCAAGATGCGGCAGAGTGGATTCGTCTTGCGAAACGAATGAAAAAAGAGAAAGTGAACGTTGACATTGTGGCATTTGGAGATGGGCCGTCTGAAGTCCTTCAACAATTTGTTGATACTTTGAATGGCCGAGACGGAAATGCAAGTCACTTGATTGTTGTCCAGCAAGGGACATCCACGCTTTCGGATGCACTGATGGCTTCCCCGGTTCTTCAATCTGAAGACGGAGTTCCAATGGCTGGAGGTGGATTTGACTTTGGGATCGATCCGAATGATGATCCTGAGTTGGCACTTGCGCTACGAGTGTCAATGGAAGAACAGCGTTCTCGCCAGGAAGCGGAAGCTCGAGGTGGAGCTCCAGAAACAACTCCAGCGCCTGGTATAAAATGATTTAATGGTGTAATGGTTTCATTTGGCATAATCCAATGAATATTTCATAAAATCTCTCAGGAACCACTGAGGAACAAATGTTGGAGCGAGCACTGGCAATCTCTCGAGAGCAAGAAGCAGCCGAAGCCATTGGCGCACTGGCATCAGCGGTAGATTTCGCTGCTATGACTGAAGAAGAGCAAATTGCATATGCTATGCAAATGTCCATGCAGGAGCCGCAGCCAGTGGAAGAAGGTTGTCATTTAAGTGTATGCAATCGATCACCGAAGTTGTCAACTTGATATTCTTTTCCTAATAAGGTGGGACTGCTTCTGCACCCGTGGCTGCGACTGTGGTTGAGCCCGAAAAGGAGACCGTTGTCGCTGAGCCTGAAGTGGAGAGCATGGAAGTGGATGAGCCTGCTCCTGAAGCTGATGCCTTTGCAAACATGGTTGATGATCCCAGCTTCATCCAATCCGTTCTCGAAGGACTTCCAGCAGCAGGTTCTAAATTGGAAAAGGAAGCACTGGAGAAAGCTAAGCGTGAGAAGGCCCAAGCCGAAGGGAAATCTGCCACAGAGGACAAGAGCCCTACCAAAAAGGAAGAGTCCAAAGGAGCTTCCAGCTCCGCAGGGAAGAGACCATCTCCCTCTGGAAAGAAACCAGATCCAAAGAAAAAATGATATCATCATCCATAAAATATAAGCTGTAAAATACCCATTATGAAGCTGTCTCTAATCCAATGGCAATGCTTCAACTCATAAATATTCGAAGGAATTCATCGGAACGCAAGGGGAGTTGTAAACACTTCTAGCTATTTATTTTTTGTTCAACTTGAAGGGTTCAAACTCCAAAGTTATTTCCAGAATTCAAGTTTCTCTTTGTGTCTCTACCTTCGTGGGAAATTGGCGTCGTTTTCACAGGAAGGAGAGGAGGGGATTTCAGTGGAATTCGTGCCTTTGAAAATATGCAAACAATGGGGTCTATTTTCGAACAGGAACCCTTCAAAGCCCTTTTGAATGCTTCATGTCCCTACTTCGTCGCTTCACAAGCAATTAGCAAAACAAAAATGCTCAAGAAATTGCTTCCTTGTGTCCCAGGGAGCCCCTCCTCCTCCATTTCAGTCTATGCCTACAAGGCTGAATTTCGGACGTTTCTAGAATACGTAAATATTTTATGGAGTTTAAAATGCTCTTCTGGAATTCAAACTTGAACATTTCTGCATTTCCAAGTTGGAAAATTCCTAATAATGCGTCAACCATAGTAGAAACGAAGCTTTGGTTTAATAGAGTTCAATTACGTTCAGAGCATTATGAACGTCGATAAAATCGAACATAATAAGATTACAACGCCCCTGTTACTGAAAAATTACTGAATATATCGCTGTAGAAAACGAAGAATCTACCTCTAATTACGTAATTATGAAGAGAAATGCATATCCTGAAAAAGTGACAAAGATTATAAATACCAATCTGTATTGATAGAAACACCCATCGTGCAAGATACATCAAGATCAAGGTAGAAATGGAACTAATGAAGTCAAAAGTCTTCCAGCCAATTCAAAAAGAGCGTTAAATCGTTTGTAAATTAGGGACTAATTGTACTCGTAAGAAGCGGAATAAAGTGATGTTGGCAGAGACTGTATTCCTGAAGTTTTGTCAAGGAATCTGATTCACTTGCCATAAAATGTGACATGGTTCTAGGCCTCCATGAGCATCTGGAAAATGTGGTAAGTCTCCTTCCACATTCTTTGGAAATCCAACGACCACGGTTTCTTCGCCTTTGTTTTCTCAGAAGCGTCAAGATTAGCCGCCAGGCGCCAGACAGCAGAGCAGAGGGGCGGCGTGGCATAGAAAAACCTAACCATGCCTCCATATGGCGTCTTTTCTTTTCCCTTTTGGGTTTCTCTTGTGAAATTCGGGCGTGAAATTCTTCACTTCCCGTTTCCTTTCCTGCGTAAGTGGGACCATCCACTTCGTCCCCGTCCCCTTTTTAATTTGAACTAATTATTTTAAGTTTTGTTTATAGTTTAAAGTATTAGCGAATAAAGAGACTCTTGCATACTCGCATTGTGAAGACGCCAGCTAGAATATACGACGATGAAATTCCAAATCTGCATCTGGACTTTGGATTCTCCAGGAACAATGATTGGGGAGTGGGGACTGGGGAGAGCTCCCTTCGGTGGTGCTCATTGACGTCTACAAATACCTACCGACTCAAGATAGACTCAATGCATCTGCAATCTGTAAAAACTGGAGAGGATCTGTCTTCCAGGTAAACAAAGAATAATGAAAAAGCAGTCTGGAGATGACAGATGACTTTATTACAGATACCACTCGAGGATACACTTGATTTATCACCTTGCTTTTGACGCAGCGAGTCCGAATTGCATGGACCTCGTTTGTGATACGCTGGCCAAGCTGAAACGAAATGTTGTTCTCAAAACACTCCGGGTAAAGGTCACAGAGGAATCGTTGATTAAATCGGTATTCCATGGCACCAGTGTTCCTGCTCAACTACTGCAAACCTATTTTACCAAGTAAGTTTCAGAGGAAAGTACAAATGTGAATCTAATAGTTATTGAGTTGTGTGTGTTTTTTCTGTTTAGAAAAGTAGTTCAGCCATTTTTGGAAGTTCTTTCAAGCAAGAATTCCTTGGAAACATTCAGCTTTCCATTGATTGAGAAGGTGATGAAGCAGCATGGGCTTATTTTGGAAACACTTGGCAGATCCTTTAGGAAGAGCTATACGCTTCGGAACATCTTCCTCACTACAATTCGCACTCCGGAAATTGGGACGATATTGAAATCAGGGACGTTAGATCCAGTGGCTGCATTTTGACAACCTTCAATTGATCCAGTCATTTTACAAAAGTTCTCGACTTCAGGTAAACATCTTAATTCTAACAGAAGAATTTATATTTAGTAATTGATAACTTTTTTCCCCCCAGATTCTTGCAATATCGATTACTCTGGGGAGGCCTTTCACGTCTGGTTCTGGTTGCAGTGCAACAAAATCCGAAAGTTTCTGATTCGATGTTTCGATTCTGATGACGGGGCAGCGCCGGTCAAGATCTCAAGCACTTTGACAGCGAATGATCTTTCCGCTCTGCCACTTTCTCCAGAAAATCCAAATCCGGAAAATCATCTTTTTCTACTTCAATACCATCGAAGCAGTTTCGTGAACATCCCGTCCGTAAACTAGGATCATCACAATAAAGGTAGAAAACATTAAATTTTATCAGTACTGTTAAATATTCATCGATTTTCCAAAAATGGTAAAAGAACCAGGTGGCATTACTTCCTGTAACCGAATTTTTGAATTGTTAACGTGTCATATTCAACTAACTTTTGTATACGGCTATGTGAACATCTTTCTTGTGTACTACAAAGAAAAGGAAGGAACGGGGTCATCCAAATATACGGAGACATGGTGCATAACGTTTAATATAAGGTGCATGGTTTCCCAACATGCATGCATTAACGGTAGTTGGTGCAAAATAACCCCCTAAAATACTACTCTCGATCTAACTTAAACATTCCGTGAAAGAAAGTAGCTAGTGGTCTAGTTTATAAGAAATAACTTTCAAGGTTGTAAGACTTTGCCAATTATCAGATTGCAATCAGCATATTGTTCGCGAATTTTATCATGCAGCAAGAGAATACCTCCAACAATCTGCTCGGTTCTGTGCCTGCCTGTTGGCACAGAACCAAATCAGTTATTTCTGGGTCAGATGCGCTTCCGGGATTCGCATTAGGAAAGACAATTAAATTACATCGACCTGTAGTTTATTAATGTAAGACAGCGAAATTGTCGTTGTGCCCTCGCTCCCCTATAGGCGTGGAACGGACTGCTGTGATCCTAGTGGATATCTAATAGTTATGGATGCATATTCGAAGGACCAACCTATTGATTTAGGTACATAAAAGTAATTTTTTGACATTTTGACACCCAAATACTTTTTACTTAGCTTCTTACGTCTAATTGAACGAATAAAGTGAATTTTTGATTTATTATTGACAAGATGAAAAGAACCAATCGATTGATTGGTCATCTTGTTCCTCACCGATCACCTTGTAGGTATGCCTGGTGGTTGAGAAAATCTTGAGCGTGTTGTGGCAGCGGCTCATTCGGGAATATTGTTTCGAACATTTTTCCAATAAAGATCTTGAAACCCGTATGGATCCTCTCCATCGGTTTCAGTTTTTGCTTGAGGTTCTGGACCTCGATCTCCTTTGTGTATAACTCCATTTCGAGCTCCATGACGCTGTTCCTGTGCTGTTGTGATTTCCGCCTCTTTAATAATTGTCTCGTTCAGGCGATCGATTTCACTTTTCAGGCTTTGCCTGATTTGGTCTCGTTCTATTGGGACGAGCTCCGTGTAAAACTCTTGCGAGTTTAGCTGGCTCTGAAGATTATGGTTCCTTTCTTCAAGACCTCTTATCTCTTCTTCCACTGCAGCTGATGAAATGTTTGCAGTGTGTTCCATTTTGCTCAAGTGTTTGCAAAATACTAATGACTGCTAGAATCGTTCCCAGTTTTATTACAGTTTTACGTTGTCATCTTCAATCGAATGCTCAACACGACCATCGATTGTTTCCAATGTTACTCTTTCGATGTTTGCTGTTGCCATAAACTTAAGGTCGTCTACTTGCTCAAAAGTAGAGCTTCCGTATACGCCTGCAGAGTCATTGCATAGCAATCCCTGTGACACTCTTCTTGATGCTGGACGTCCGTGATCTCGTTACAGAGAAACAGGACGCGGAGAACTATTTGGACTTGAAGTGCCAACACACTCGGCACGGCACCTTTTGCCGTCGAACCTTCGGCAAAGTCATTCTCACAAATTTGCCGAACTACAAAGACTACAAGAGTTACAAGGAAGGTGGAGACGAGACGGCACCTGATCGGCACCAGTTGCCGATCAGGTCATCATCATTTTGAATTCGTCGGGATCGGAAAACTGCTTCCAGTCAAGCGCAGAAGTGACCTCATTAAAATCTTACTTGGGAGTCATTACTTCGACCGGTATGATATGATGGAGAAGGAGAGAGAGAGCCTCCTCCATCAATCGGAATCATCTATTGGTCCTTCAAAACATGAAGTGCCAACGCACTTTTCGGCACGGCACTTTTCGGCAAGTTAACTCTAGATTACTCTGTAATGCTTCAAGGACTCCAGATGTCCTGCAATGCTGTTATCTTACAGCCTTAGTAATTATATTATTTCGTGCTACGATGAAACAAATCTTTATGATTTAATCTTTACTAATTAATCTATTATTTTAGCCTCACATAAAAGGGGGTTCACGAATAAAACACAAAATAATAACACGGTTATTAGACTTGTTTCTGAATTCGACTTTCATCTGTTGTTTGGTTGTGATATAGTGGACAAATAGTGGACCGTACCTGCCCAGGACTTCAGCTGATATCGAGGTCCTCGGATCCTCTTGACGAGATTAGCGAGTCCCAATAGCACTACGTTGGCTAGAGAATTAACAACTGGAATCCAATACTTGATGATTTATATAGACCATTATAATACTGTAGTTATTTCTCGACACTCGAACTTTCAATTCCAGTACTCTGAAGAATCACTTGTCAATTTCTGAGAAGTTTATTTTACGATTCCTACAATTAAAATCCACCTGGACTCAAGTCGGAGTTAAAACAATCCGCCGAGTCAGATAATCTTGACTAGAGCTTGATCTGTTAATGATTATTGTCTCTTATACTCAGCATGTGGTTTAACACTTATACTTCTATAATATATTATATTTATACCTATTTCTAATAAATGAAACATCTGCTGGCTGCTGGATGTGGTTCACTGTCACTCAAATTTTGGTCCACAAATGTCGAAAAACTTCTTATTGTAGGTTCCTATGCGTTGCCAACCTTTACCTTGTAACGTCTGAGAAGTTTATAAAAATAATAATTTTACTCCATATTTACGTTGTTTTAGTGTTGAAAGTTTTGTTTTGAAGTCAAAGTTTGGAGTTTCGGATGGAGTTTGGATGGAGTTTCGGTAAAGCCGAATTTGGATCTCTAAATCGTCCTTCAGCTGGTTGATTTCGGCTGTTTTCTTAATATCGAAGCTTCGCAGCATCCTTGCTGCGTCCAGATCCTTGGCCAGCTCACTCTTTAATTCTTCAATTTCCTCCATTCGGGTTAATTCCCGCTTTCGAAGGTTAAGGATGGCAGCTTCTAGATGCCCCACGATCCTTTGCCCGTGGAGTTGAAACTTTGATTGAACCTCTTCCAATCAATCAAAGTTAAACTTTAATATAAACGTGACTAAAAGTCACGGGTGGCGCCCGTGACTTTCGCCACTTGTCCCCTTTGTAGCCGTCCGAACCATAAGCTCTGGACAAACTACTCCAAGGACAATGACCTAACCCTTATTACACTTTCACTCTCTCACTCGCTCCCATTCAGACCTTACATATTAGCCTATTATGTAAATTAAATTTGCTTACCTCTGGGGGGGGTCAGGACGTAACCGGCCGGTCGGTGATGCTTCTTTCCCCTTTTTGTTTTTGGCATTTTGATCTGAAATATATTCGATTAGAAAATATAAAACTAGAACATGAGAAGAACGGTTATCAAAAAGAATTATTCATACAAACTAAAATATAGGAATTAATAACATTATTAATAATGCGATTACCTTTGATGTAGATTATGTGAACTATTTCGTTGCTTGTTGATTTGATGGTTGATTATTGGAATAATTTCCACCTGTTGATCCGTTTCAAAATGACAGAAGAAAGAACCGCTTTCCGCTGCCTCACGCCGGAATGCAGTCAAAAAACCATTGTTGTCCCCTTGTAGTGTAGTGTAGATGTAGTTGAGTTAAGTATGATTCACTTGTTGAAGAATAACTAATTATTAAAACTTGGACTTTAGTGACACTTGTGACGTATGATGTGATTGAGTCGAGTATGATTCACTTGAGGAATAACTAATTGTCCAAACTTGGGCTTTAGAAATACATGTGACGTATGATATAGCTGATTTTAGTGATGCTCTTGTTGAAGAATAACTAATTAGTCAGAATTGGACTTAAGTAACACCTGTTGCTCCTTTTCAATTGAACAAACCACTGACTTCTCCTCACGCCTGCATCAGTTGAAAACGGCTTTTCATCCCGCCTGCGTGAAGCGTCAGCTACAGGTTGAATTTACAGTGGGTCAGAGAAAGAGCATTCAATGATAAACAAAAGCACAAAGATTACACACACAAAAAAGTCCAAAATTCCATATTTTATTCGTTCAATCATGGTTAAGAAATCAAATGAAATGTAAATTAATGTAAAGATGGTACTTACTCTGGTCAACAGTCGGACTGTGAATGGGGCTCTTTTAGTCTTGTGCCCTGCTTTTGACTTTGACATTTAGTATAAAAGTGTCTGACAATTGCAACCCTCGACGGTAGACTCGCCAATTTTTGCACAACGACCAAAGGCCGATGGCCAGAGCAGTAGACAGCGTCTCTTGAATTTAAAACAAAACAATTAGCTTCTCCCGATTTCCAACCGGGTGTCGAATAGAAAGGTTTAGTTGATGGATCATTTAACCTTTTACCTACTTGACCCCACTTCTAGGCATACACAAGTCCCGTCTCGCATCCCGGTCACAGCCATAACCCATCGATCATCACTGGCAGAAGATATTATGGTCACTGCCATTCAAATTTTGGTCCACAAATGTCGAAAAACTTCTTCGCGTTCTACTTTGCTCGAGTGTTCACAAAAGACTAATTACTGTCAGAACAAAGACCCACAGAGAACAACGAATTCAAAATAAGCATTTAGTCCTCCTAAGTAACATACTAAATACAAAGATTAGTTAATTTTAAAGAAGTATTTACTACGCAGTAAGGGTTCAAGGTTGAAGTAGGGAAGTCTGCTTGACGGACATACTCTTCGATGTCGTTTTCTCGGTCTTCCTGCTTCCTATTCTTGTTTTTCTCTGTCGCAGGACTTTGTCATATGTCATGATGCAGCTCTCTTTCTGTCTAGGATCTAGTGATCCATATACACTGCTTCATACTCAAGGACATCATATTTGCCATTCCGCCAGTGTCCAATTAAATCATGTGCGACATAATCTTCAACTCCAGTCGTCATACAGTGGGGGAACTTTTTCTCTCATCTTTTTGGTAGAAATGGGTTAAGAGCGAAATAAATTAGACCTAGGTTACTTGTCTGAGAAGTTTACTATGCTAACAGCATGTAGTTGAGAGGTTGGATAGATCGGAACATCATGAAGCACTCCCTTAGCTTTCTACTTTGGATGTTAAGCTGAGATAGAGGTTGTAAAAGGGTTGAGTTTGCATCATTTAACATTACATGTAATCCAACGGAATAGAATGATGAAAAGTTGATGGAATTAAATGAATCACCATTTTAGGAGAGTTCAATGATTCCGTTCCTTCCGAAAGAATTAATTTAAATTAGGCCATTATTAAGGCCAAAGTATAAAGAAGAATTCAGAAATAAGCGGAGTAAAATGCAGGTCTGGTGAAAAATATCCAGGTTATAATTAATAGGAACAGTCTGATGTATTTATTAATAAATTAATTACCACTTCGTCGTAATTTGTCGTAATGCCACCTGGTTTGCTTTAGTAATAAGGTAATATTTTCACTGTTTCAGGGTGTAATAAATGGATTTGTTAGCTGGAAATAAAAAATACAGCAAATCTGATATTCGTGGGTGAAGTTGGATGTGATTTTTATTTCAGTTAATTGTCACAGATTAATAAATGTGTCCTGATTTGGTCCTCATCGTTTTCGCATTGAGTTTTGCATCGGCAAATGGCTTCACGAACATTCCTCACAGGGATTGCGGATCTCCTTTCATGTATCTGACAAAGCTAGAGGTCATTCCGTGCCAGAAGGATGTTTGCGTCTTGACCAGGGGAAGCGACGCAACGCTGATTGCTGATTTTGTGCCTAGAATCAATTCCACGCGGCTATCGATTGATGTCTACCAGCAGGATTACACATACCCTGATTATTTCCAGACTATTCTTTGGAGCGTAAGAACCCATAAAAAGTATTTCGTAGCGCGTGTTTTTATTGGATGACGATTTTATTAAAACTCCTGTGAGCGCAGAAGCAAGATGTCTGTGATAGGTGGAACGTCCAGTGTCCCGCTGTCGCTAACGAACCGCAGAGTGTTCTCTTTCGTGTGACGTTACCAAAATCCTTGCCGGCGACGAAGCTTAGGCTTAAGCTGATCGCTTTCGGAGACAAGGACAAGCAGCTACTCTGTGAAAGCGTTCCGCTAGAGATTCGATAGCCCAAGCGCAACTTGTTGCAATTTAAAAGCATAAAAAACTACCAAGCCTACAATTTTTTAAAATATGAATTACGATTTATTAAGTCCCCATGATCTTTTCCGTTGTACAATTGTAGGAATTAAAATCGTTTGAAATTACTCTTGAAGGATTGCGGTTCGCCATTTTCTAATTACGGAGCCTTACAGGATTGTTCATTCATGTTGCCCTTGTATTCTTCGCACACCAAATCCTGTTTACAGTCCAGATCATCTAGGCATTCTTCATGAATTTGACCTTTGCCAATAGCGTTTGAATCCCGGCACCGGTCATGCAAGCATATCATCGGATCGTCGCACATGACCCGCAATCCATTCTGGTTTCCACAAGGACCTCCCTTTGATATTTTGCAGACGCTATTATAAGAGTCCCAGTCCAAATCCCAATGGTCAGTCCCAGGAGGATAGGCCATCCCCCAATATTCTCGGCAGACACAGCGACTCCGGTTTGTGTCGCATGCAAAATAAACGGTTGCTTGACCCTTGCCATGAGGGAATTCAAGCCTGTTCAAATCATCATCTTGAAGGTGGATATCAACGCTAAAGGTACAGTTTCGATGATCTTCGCATGGACGATTGAATCGAGCGTCAAACTCATTTGTCCTGGAGTGTTTGTTTCGTTTGAAAGGGTAAGTTCCAGGCCCATCAGGGCCATTGACTTCGGAATGCAATCCAAACATCGACAGCAATGTGGCGACGACGTAGCATAAAATCAGCAGACTTCCCGAAATCAAGAGGCAGTAGCGTCCTGCGTTTCCACTGTGTAAAGAGAAGTCGGGAAAATAAAGCAGCTCAAGGAAGTCGAAAATTGTAGCATAAAATCAGCAGACTTCCCGAAATCAAGAGGCAGTAGCGTCCTGCGTTTCCACTGTGTAAAGAGAAGTCGGGAAAATAAAGCAGCTCAAGGAAGTCAAAAATTGGACACTTTTAGGAGCATCTTACCACATGTCATGTGCTAAATCGATCGTTGAGATATGAAGCGTTCAGTGCGATGTGCCAAAATTCACAGAATCGGAAGCTCTAAAAGCAGGTTTGGGTTCAAGAAAGCATAAAGAAACATCGTTGTCCCTTGGATATTCACATTTTGCAATGCATACTTTCGATTTTTATTCAAATCCTTCGAATTTCGATTTCATCTCGCTTTCAAGATCAACTCTTCAAATGTTAAAAATTTTGGAGTAATATTAATTTTATAGTGACTGTTTCATAGGTTTCATTATATCGATTCCTTCAGGTTTTCCATCGTCCATTATTCCCGATCCACTTTTGGTTTATGCTTTGCAGACCTTTTGCCAAATAAAATCCCAATTTTAGAATCATGTCAAGTGATTAAAGTAAAGCACGTACCTCTACGTATGAATTTCGGACGCAGGCCATCAAATCGGGGCTAACGCAAGCCGGGTTATCAGCACTGACTTTGGATCCATGTTCGTCAAAGCATGCTATAAATACACGTTGCAAATTGTAAAATAAACACAATTCTTTGATTGAATTTTATTCATACCTCCGATTCTGTTGTTCAGATCTGTCTTGAGTTCTTCAGGCAAATCTTCATTGACCAATTGCTGGACATTTTCTTTCTTTATGACTCCAGTGTCATCAATCTATTCCACGAATTAGAAAAATCCTCATTTTCTAATTTCAAAAGAAAGTAAAATAAGCTTTACCACTCCACGCTTCTTCATGATGCAGGTGAAAATGCATGGCAATTTATCCTCAGGAATGTCTTTGAAATTTTCGAAACCACCTTCCTTGAGACAATCCATCATGTTCATCATCTTCTCCTCGCTTACTTTGAGGTCGACGCCTTTGCACTAAAACGATACAAAATTCAAATGAAAGGGCTCAGTAAAAGGTGCGCGCATGTACACGACTTACTTGATTTTTCGGTTCTTCAGTCTGGGAGCGAACCTTTGACAAAAATTCATTTAAAATTGTAAAGTCGTCCACTGATTTAGTTGACTTACGGTAATGACAGCAGAAACGAAAAAGACCAAGACTCCAAATGACCGTGCTCCCTTCATTTTGACTTTTCTGAAAACGATATCTTCAAAAGGATTTAGTTGTGTTTGAAACTGTGTGACCAATGTGTATGCGGAGCTTCATTTTATAGTTCATCCCAGCTACCCACGGCGACATTTCAAAATCTGTGTGTGAGAATGATGGGATCATGATTTAGGATCTGTCACCACGCTGTCAAGCTGTCTCCGACCATTGTTGACATGAGAAAAGAGTCCTAAAAACTTCCGAGGTCAGGTATCAGGTGCATCATACAGCAATGTCAAGAGGAATCGTGTCCCAGCAGACACTGGCGGAGATGAGGTTGACGTGACACATCATGTCATCATGTCTAACAAACTAAATGAGGCTATGAATGCAACTATAATCGACCCTCACCGAGTTCCCATTGTTATCACAATTTAATGTGCTTTAAGGGAAAATGACATTGTCTTAATTAACCTTAATTTGACTTCCATTTTCCTCCAGTTGTGTGGCAGTCACGCAAGGCTGAATTGCATAAACCCTTTTCCAGAATTGCGTTTCTCACGGTAAAAATGAGTCAATTTCAACAACCACAGAAATACAATTGCAAATAGTTTACTAGCGATTATGAATATTTGGCCGCATAATTAATTTGTATATCACAATTAAGTATTTAGTAATTCAGTATTCAGTAAGTTCCAGTCCAGGGTCGAATGCCTTTAGCCATATTTCCCAGTATTCCCACTCGATTTATGACTTGCAAATCTAGAAATTCAATCATTTTCAGCAAAACTAAAAATTTTCAACTTAATTTGTCTAACTTACCGTCAAGAATGTTTGATGGATGCACATCGTCAGGGGCAAGAATGATTGGCAGGATGCTTCATTCACGTCAACTTTAGATCCTTCAGTATCCAGGCATTTTCCAATCATGGTTTGCCATTCATTTTTAATTACGTCAGGGACGTGGGTGTCACTGGAAATTCAAGAATGCTTAATTATGCATTTCCAACTGTCTCATTATAACCGCTTACATGATGGTCATGATTTTTTCCTTGTGTGGCTTCCCTGCGTCGTCAATCTGTGAACCAACAGATGCGCATGAGCATGTCTGGCAGCCTGTCGCCTAACTCCGAAACTTACCAGTCCCTTGTTGACCATGGTGCATTTACTAAAGCACCCTGCATTCTGTGCGTTCAATTCCTTCACAGACGAAATGCCAACTACTCCCAAGCATTTTTTGATCTCCATTTGTTGCTCTTCGTTAATTTGAACTTTGACACCCTTGCATTCAACCTCCTTGATGTCAGCAGAGGTCAACTGAAAAAGGAAACGATAATGAATCCCATTAAAAGAAGAATTGCATAAACCTTATTTGCTAAAGGGGAAAGACTTTTCACTTTACCTGAAGGAACGAAGCCCCGAAAATGGCGACGACAGTCAATGTCAACAGTCCAGAGTTCATCGTGGAAATTGTTCCAGTTAAACACGTCAAAGAAATCTCTCTGGACACTCCGGAATGAATCCTATGGCGAAGAAAAACTGGAAATTTATAGGAACCAGAGGTGACGATGGTCAAAGGAAGCCATAATTGTATACATTGGAACCTACCATTTCCCATTGTTTTTATCGTCTCTTAATTAACGGTTCCAGCCCGTGAGTTTTTTCCAGGATCGTAAAAAATCTGGAGTTAGTCGAGCCTCATTAAATTAATCGCCTCTGACCAATCCCCTTCTGGCTTGATGTCTGAACATCAATGATTCTAAAATTATAAGTTCAAAGTCGTGTCCATGAATTAAAATTGGCTCATCGTTACATTTCCTAAAGTCGTAATTTCCGGAGATTTTAAATAAACTGCCCTTTTGATCGAAGGTTCTTCGTTTCCAAATTTAATTCTTGCGACTTGAATAATAAGAAATGTTAAAAGTTACGTTTTTTGACGTAAAATTAATTAAACTCTCACACTAAAACCACCACACACACAAGGAATAAATCAGTAATTACAAAGCCAATTAAAATAATCACCTTATTCCATAAAATAACTAAAAAGGGAATTAAAATTATAAAACAGGGTTCGTAAATATTTGAATTCAATACAGTCAATGTATTGAGCTAAATGAAGCAGAAATGAATTAATGGTTACACTCATATGCAGGAATTTGCCTAATATATCCAATCGCCAAGCGTTTACAACTCTCGCATATTTTTCGATTCGAGTTATGACTTTTAAAAGTTAGCTAAACTCTAACTTGTGTGATAAGGGTAGACTTAAAGCGAATATTTTTAACCTTTACGCAATTAGGCTAAATCGTTAATTACTGTGCCGTGAATTTACTGCTGGGCCCCAAATCCGTATAGTCCCGTCATCCGAGACGGAGGCTAACATTTC
The DNA here is from genome assembly GCA_009869845.1 of Pseudachorutes palmiensis. Classification (NCBI taxonomy): domain Eukaryota; kingdom Metazoa; phylum Arthropoda; class Collembola; order Poduromorpha; family Neanuridae; genus Pseudachorutes; species Pseudachorutes palmiensis. The sequence goes on along the minus strand of VNWY01000023.1, from coordinate 111,928 downwards.
AGGACGTTTCGGATTCCAAGAGACTGAGGTGACAGTTCTTGTGTGGCCAGTGAGAATAGCAATGGGACGCTCCTTCCGAATGTTCCAAATGTAGACCTTGAAATCTGTTCAGAAAACAAAATGTTACATCAACATTCACTCAGACTCCAGAGTTCAGATGCCCTGGTCGGTACTAACCTTCAGAGCCTGACGCTACAAAGTTCTGGTTGATTCCACCAAAGCAAGAGTTGATGATAAAATGACCTTGGGTGATCCCTTGGAACTTTCTGAGGAGGACTCGGTCCTCCAAATCCCATAAATGGACGCCCTGATGCTGGACATTCATGAGACAAAGTCGATCCGTGCTGTCCATAGTGAAACTCATAATGGACTGCTCCGATTTGACTCTGGAAAATTAAAACATAACAAATTATAATACATGTACAACTACCTCCTTCCAGTTTTCATGTAACATACAAATGGAAATCTGTATTTGTGGTGTCGAATGTATAGCCACGGATGCGGTGGTGAGAATCAGCAACTAGAACAGTTTTCCCATCTTTCCTGTACGTCATCCCATGCACTCGGACACCTTCCCAAGAGTCAAGGACATTTCCATCCAAGTCCTGAAACCAAATACATACAGAGATCAATAATTTCGTTTTATAATTCAGAGTTCCCAGGAGTTTACGCAAAGGTAAAACTGTCCTCTCATGCCACCCGTGACGAAACGGCGATTGTCTGGATGCCAAGCAGCAGAGGTCAACGAATCCTCTGGGCCTGGGGCAATTTTAATATGGAGATCCCCTGTAATGGCGTTGTAGACCCAGAGTTCTGGAGAATCTTCAGGCCCACAGACAACCAAGTAGACAGAGTCAGAGCTCCAGCTCAAGTGTGAAACCCCATATTGGTGACCATCTATTGTTTTCCGTATTGTCAGCTTGAACTCCGTCTGGAAAAGAAATTGCACGAAATCAATAGTTAGCTGGAACACCAAGATTGACTTTCTTTGGTGATGGTTACCTCATGGACGTCCCAAATGATGAGCGTTTGGTCTTTTGATCCTGTAGCTAATTTTGTACCGTCAGGAGAAAAGCTACAGAACCAAACTTCGTCAGTATGATCCGTAAGAATTTGACGAGTGACTGAAGGGAAAGACTCGTTTGAACACAGGTGGTCAACGACCAAGGATAAGTTAGTATCCCATTCGATGGAAGCATTGTGAAAAGGACATTTGTCCGTCTGCCACTCGACAGATTGCTTGATCAATGTGTCACTGTACAAATGAAAGGGATTATTCAGGTGATCAAACATTTTCAACACGATTTTTGCGCACTTACAGCCGTCGAGGTGGGAGCATGATGGAAGGAGGAAGAAATTGCTGAAGACGTTCCATAAGTTGCGACCTTGAACCTTTTCCACTCCATTCGGCTTGCTCATGCACTTCTTCAGCAGTGGCACACATTATGTAGGCCGAGAGCTGATGCACTCTCTTCGTCTTATGATTGAGCGGAGTAAGTTCGTACTGGAGGGTTGACAGAGCATCCATTATTTTACCCTCTTCCAGTAACTCCAAGTATTTTTGTTCCAGGAGCAGAAACTGCATTTCCTTTACAACAGAGAATTTGAATATAGTAAAAATTTGCACGGTTACATTAACCTACCAAAAGCGACTCTGGGTTTTCAAGCAGTGATTTTAGCTCCTGCAGATCGGTATTAGCCTTTCCCCAGTTCCCTTTCATTACATGGTCACGGAATCTAATGATTGGGAAAAGGCGATTCTGATGATTGGCGATCTATTATTGACTTTTACCCTTTGGAAAAGGGTTTTACCTGGCAGCCACAGGATGATCCATTCGGCAACCGGATTCCTCCATCAATGTCTCCACACTTTTCCTAAAAATCAGAACGATTAGATCGTGTCCAGAGTCATGTAAACTGGTAAGCTTACGACAGGCCAAGAGAGATGAGATGCTGTCCAATAATTCGTACCAAGTCCTCATTTGATTTGACGCTCATGGAGGCAGAAATGGTTGATACCGTATCATGCTCAGTGTGAACACCATTCGAGACCCCATTTTTAACAGCGACGTCTCCATTCGTCGCTTGCTGCTGAGTTGTTTGCATACTGTGGCTGCTACTGCTGCTGCTGCTCTCTGAACCGCTGACCCTTTGTTTCTTCTTGGGGGGCGAGTCCTCCGCCGGGGGCGAAGCCCTGAACAAATCCAATCAGAAACTATCCAGAAACNCTGCTGCTCTCTGAACCGCTGACCCTTTGTTTCTTCTTGGGGGGCGAGTCCTCCGCCGGGGGCGAAGCCCTGAACAAATCCAATCAGAAACTATCCAGAAACCACCCTTATTACCCATCATTACCTCCCTTCTCCCCGCCCTAGGGAGGCCAGACTGATTCCACCTAAAATTAATTAAATTCAATTAACTTAAGCTACATTAGCTTGACAAAGTCTTATACCTAAACACTGGAACTTCTTCGCTTGCTTGCAGCTAAGGGCAAAAAAGGTAATTCTTTGATGCCCTTGACGGAAAATGGACTTGTCCTGATCCGCTCCGTCCTGCTAACTGCTCCAGGTCGGGGAGGTTAAGCTTCAACCAATGGCCAGTTGCCAATTTTATGATGTTGACAAAATGGAGGTCCAGTTGATCCTAATCCATTGTTCCAGTCAAAGCTTCCAGGGTACTTTACTGCCAAACGCCAAGTCCTGTAAACCAACAAATTAATCACGATGAAACACTCTGGTTCAAAATTACAAGGAAATTAGCTGAAAAGAGATAACGGGACATGGCACACATTCAGTTAAATTGCGTCATCAACTTTAATCGGATCAGCTGAGAGCTTTTATGTTTTTTGCACAAGGGGGTCAGGATCAAATCTGGGATGGGTGGGGTATCCCAAAACAAAATGTAATGATTTGAGACCTTCAGGTCACTTAAGGTCAAGTTCGACCAGTATCCAAAAGTACCTAAACGTATGAATTTACACGATATACCAATTTCCAAAACAAAGGAACTCTGTCCAGTTCCATGTCCTTTCGATCGTTTTTTATGTCTATATGAAAAATCAATTACCTGATTCATGCAACAAAGGATGGGCCTAGGTTATTGACCTTTGTACCTGCTGATCCCTGTTAATTTCCAGTTAGGAAGTCAGTTTTTTATTGTTATTTTGTCCAAAGTTCACCAGAATTGCAGCTGATATTTTACTACGCAAACCACAATAACATATGGAAGGAGGATAATGAAAATGGGCAGAGGAGGAGGGGATCTGTTTTTGTTTTTTTTATCGACATGAGCAAATGACCCAACCACCACAGCTGATCCCTGGATGGCCAGGTGTCATGTCATCCACATGGATGTGGACAAGTGATGTCACTTGACCTTGGAACCTGTTTTGCAGAGATCAAGGACCACCCTCAGAATGTCACCTTGGCGTCAAACCAAAGACACCTTGGGCGTGAGGGTGTGTGGGGATTGAGCGAAAATTCAAATTACCTGTCGTAGTTGCCACCGCCATGGCCAAAACTCCTTAAGGTCAAGTCCCTGACCATTGCGTTGATTCTCTGAGAGAGCTCCTCCTGACCGCTTGTTTTCTTACACGAGGAATTCGATGGAAGAACAGGAAGAGTCCGCATATCGTCGTGAAAAAGAGTAGGAAAACTCCGGATCCAAGAAGCGTCACTGATCTGTAGATAATGATCGACCGAAGATAGTTTTCGATGGATGTGGCACAATCTGAAGAATGGATTTTGCCATCATCCAAAGACTTTGGAGTGCAAGCTTCCTCTTGGCCACGACGAAATGATCTCCAGCAACAGCTCAAGGGCATCTCGTCAGTTGTTGATGGCTTATAGCAGCATCCAAACTGTGACTGGAAGTGGTCGACGGCGTCGCTTTCGTCTGAATCAGAGAGGAGGTAGAGGTGATGGTGTCCGGAGAAGAAGTAGGTCAGTAAAAGACCAACACCGTTGACAAGGGATAGGCCAAGAACGACCCAAAGAAGCTTGTGCTTTTTCCTCATGATGGCTACTAGAGTGATGACGAAAGTGATGACAAATAGAATGCCGACGGTGAGAACGGGCAAAGCATAGCCGAGTGCGACACGTTGTTTGTTCAGGATTTGACCTAGCCAGTGGACTTGAAGACCTGCCTTCAGCATCAGTTGTCCTCCGCAACCCATGATAATAAAAGCAGCGATGAAAAGCAAGTGCTTGACAAATGCAGCGGATAGGAATCCAATGTCCTTGTCTAGAATCCAGCAACGTCGTTGAGGTGGTCGGCGTTCTAAGTCTTCCGCGACGATATGTCTTCACAGCATTTGTGTCAGCGCCATCTAACGGAGGAATTTTTTCTTTGCTTCCCGATGACGGTTCAGCCGTCGTGTCAATGTTTTCTTTCGACACTTTGCGCTTCATTCCAGTCCTGAGCGTTATTGACAGCGCGTTGTTGTTAGCATTGTCGCTTCTTGGTGTCAACGCCGTCGTTATCTTCAACGTCACAGCGTTCAAGGGATGCGGTGCAGGGAGTCTTCGAGGCGGCGTAAATTCTCAACGATTCAGCCACTGAAGGCGAAGAATTTGATGAATTTGTGATCCGGAATTTGCATTTTCTCGGTTTTGAAGCGTCGCCAACGCATTTGGCAGTTGTCAACAATGTAAAAAAAATTTCAGGCTTTTCCCTTGGCCTTTTTCTCAGTTCTCATTCAGACATTTTATTCCGAATTCTTCACACGCAGCTTTTTCAGTAGCTGCTGTTCTAAATTAATTTATCAAAATTCACTTGTAATAATTAAGCCAGAATGTCGTGGAGTGCTCGCTTGTTGGACGCTGCCGCTATCGCTAAATACATGTCCAAACCCCCAAGACCCCCGAAACCAGAAACTACAGGAAAGAAAAGGGTAGACACACAGTCAGTTGAAGCTGAGCTGGGGGATGATGAACGTAAGTTTACGTAACTTTGTCCTTATATATTGCCAATTAATTTGATTTCTATTATTCAAGGTGCCTTTTCTTCAACCACCATGACTGGATTTGCATGGCACGTTCGAGACAGACTGGAAGGAAAACCCGCACCGAAGCCAGAACGTATCCCTGAAGAAATGGGACCTCCACGCCTTGCCCACTATACCTACACATACGGACTTACAAGAGAAGAAGAAGAAATTCTTCATCCAAAGAAACATGTCACCGGCCATGGTCACAGTTTGGATCCAGAACCTTCCACCTCTGGACCACAAATGAAAGAAGATGCAGCTCGATTGAAGGAAATGAAGCAGTCATTCCACAAGGCCAATATTCAGTCCACGAACCCAGAACAGCCTAAGCCCTACTTTCAAGACTGGGGAAGCACTCAAGAAACAGTGCAGCCTTCGGAGTCCGACGAGTTACCCTTGGACATGGAGAAACCTTCAATGATCTTTCGCTCGACCAAGAACATTCTGAAATTGGCTGGCCTTGACGAAGGGCTTGCCTCCTACTTCAAGAATTTCCCTGACGACAAGAAAAATGTCGACAAGGACCTTGAGATGACTCGAGCTGAGCATGCAGAAGCAATTGCAGCGTTTGAGCCACCAGAACCAGCACCAACCAGAATCCAGCCAAAGACATACTATGAAGTTGGTCGTAAATTCACGAAGAAGGTCACAAGCAGAACAGGGAGCAGCATGGCAAGCAAAAGCGCTACGCCATCAATCGGAGAGAAAAAGTCGACCAAAAGAGTCCGTTTGATGGAGGCAAATCCAACGATTTTCATTAAGCCACCGGCGATCAAGCCCTCACATCAAGAGAAGCTTATCGAGAAGCAGTTGCAGCGGGAGGCGTCCCAGTCTCCAATGAGCTATGAAGAATACGCTCAACGGAAGCAGCAGCTCAGGGAAGCCGCGATGGAAGTAAGTTTTCACAAAGTTTAAACGCTGAATTGTCACAACTTCCAACTTTCCTATAGGAGCAACGCCGACTCACGGATCCCGACGGTCGACAGAAGAGCTCTGACGCGAAGAAGAACGCACGCCAAACTGTGATGGATTTGCTCTACAAAGCTCTCACGAACAAAACCACAATCAACGCGCTCAAGTCTCCATCCACTGGTCTCAACTTGGGTGACCTCCACTTTGATCAGTTTAAGCCTGGCAATTTGGAACAATTCAAGGTAACTATACGAGTTTTAAGCGATTCCATACTTTTGTAAGCTATAATTGGGGTTTTTTATTATAAGGGGCCAATCGTCGCCACCATTCTTCGCGAGCTTCAGGAAGCAGGGAAGGCTGGTGGAGGCCCAAGCTCGCCTTCAGCTCGGAAGATTAACAAAGAGAATCTGAAGGCACTAAAGGCTCTGGAGAACTACAATCTTAGCCAACTTCGACAGCGGAGTACTGCTGCCCCAAGCGGAATCATGAACCTCATTTCTATCCAAAATAGTGCCACTGCGAAGGCAAGTGCGCACACTCCTGTTGGCAGTGTACTTACATCCACGCTGGGTCGTCGTCAAAGCCAAGGCCCTCCAGCACCACCGGTGAAGCAGAAGAAAGCTACTCCGGGCAACGCCAGCACAGCAGCATCAGGCCGTGGTTCCAACACAGCCTTGAGTCTCACGACTCGTAATGAAAAGTACAATACTGACCGGAATCACTCAACTCGACGAGCTGTTGCTACAGTCCAAGCTTGGAAAGCTAAATCCATGGGAAGCACAGGTGCTCAGACACGACACCGCTGGCGAAAGTATTGAGAAAGTATTCATCCGAAACAGGAACAATCGGCGTGTATTCAAAATTCTCAGTTACGTCCAACTTCACAGTGAAATAAAGTAAAATTAAGCGTTTACATCTCGATAGAAAGCAAGGGTGTCTTATTTTCCCAAAATGATTCGTCGTGGAGCGCCTGGATTGGTTCCGGCTTGTGTAGCGAGCTTGTTTGTTCCAGCTTGAAGTCCAATGACCTCCTTTCCTTGGGCTACAACTGCGTCAGAGAAGTGTCGGACATTTTCTTCAGCCGGTCTGGGGCCGAGAAATGGACCTTGAAATTCAGGGTGTCGGTAACACTGTAAAAATACAAGCCTGATTTAGTACACATTTGTAGGAATTTTGTAGGATTTTCCAATGCGATGACCTACCGCTCGACCTACGGCATAAATGCACTGTGTGACTGTAGCGATGTTTTTCTTTGTGATCAAATCAACAGATTGGAACAAGTCCAATTCAGGTACGCCATACTTCAACGCCGCATCCAGGAACTTCTGGATGTTGTCCATGAATTTGTAGTCACCACCAGAAACGTTGACACGGGTCACACTTCCAGGTCTCAGTTGGTTCATCAATTTGCAAAGCAAAATTCCATCACGAAGAGCATCTTCGTAAGACACTGGAGGGAATCTCTCACCGATGACTTGCTCAATCCATTCCTGAGCAAGTTGCTCCTCTTCTGGAACGCGTTTCCCAGCAACCTGAAATCAAAGATGGCGTCAGAATGAATTAGATTCCAAGATGGTTGATTACCTGCCACAACAAAGCCATGATCTCTGTTCAGTTTCAATTGACACAACCTCCACCGGGTACAATTTGGATCTGTAGAATGAACCTTTTCTGCTGACGACAGTTCAATTTATCCTGTCCCTTTTGAACTTGACAGAATCCGAAAAACCTATTCTTAGCATCATCTGAAGTAATTGGCAAGAAATTAAGATCAAGGTTGTGGGCGGCCGGCAGTGTTAACTGTCAATACACCCACAGCATAACCAAAAATACATCATCATCAAGCTCATTTCGGATTTCCGAACGTCATGAAGCCAAAGAATTCGGGTGACATCATTCCCCCCAAAATACATCATACGTGCATAAATCAGGATTTCTAGAAAAATGGAATTGAATTGGAATTTATTCACGCCCTGATCCAATCAGTTGAATGTCAGCATTGTAAGGTTTTACGACGTCTTCTACGCTTAAATTACAATCGGATCGTTATTTTAGTGTTAACTTAATATAAATCCCTCATGAATTAATTTACCCAGCCGAATAGTTTGCTTAAGTCTAACCGGGAATCCATTTTAGAAAACTTGGGGAGTGCGAATACTGAATTTTGTCGTCAGAACTTTATATAATTATTGGAATTTTGAAGCCCACCTGAGGTTAATGACCTCGTTTTTCGGAATGAGTTTTACGAAATTGCACAAGAGCCACTTGGCTCCTCCCTTTCCTCATTACTGCTGTTACTCTCAGACCTTCGCCCTTCTTCTTTTTCCATTATTCCACTGTTACTGCTCCCTTCAGTCTCTGACTCTTCAAATGTGGAAGAGCCCTTCAATCCTTCAGACGACTCACAGATCTGGGGTGAGTCAGATCCAGTAGCGTTATTGAGTATCGCACCACTCGACCTTCGACCAGGGCTTGGTCCTTTGCCTCCACCGGGAAACGGAGCTGATATATGGAGTGGTGTGATTTCCGGTTGGGACAACTTCTTTGTCAGCACTGGTTCAGTCTTCCTACGACTTATTTCGGCATGCTGCACGGGATTGGAAGTTGATGGCTGAGACTGGGACGCTGTCGCCAGAAGTTTGGATAACAGTCCTCCGATTTGTGTATTTATACCGGAAATGAAACCCTTGTAACCCATACTGCATAAATAGAGTTGATTACTGCATTGTAATTATTTAGAAGGTTCAACAGTTACCATTGCGTGTTTGCCCAAAGTGCCATGTTCATCAGTCCGTCCCTGAGATTTCGAATGACTTCCGGAGATTGATCTCGAGAAGAGTTGACTGTACGCACTACCCCGAGGGCATCTCTCAGGGCGATGGAAATTAACAGCGACCAATCAAGCACACCTAAATCAAAACCCAAGTTAAGAATCGAATGTTGAACGGTAAAAAAAATTGACGTACCGGCTTCCCACATGATTTGCTGCATAAATCTCAATTCCACTGCACTTTTAGATGAATTGATCATCGACTGCTTGGAACTCTCGGAAAGACTGAACATGGGCAGGTAGTCTGTAGGACTTAGCGGCGATTGATCCAGTATTAGACTCTCTTCGCTTAAAACACTGAGCGTATCAAAGTCTACAAAAATGTGAAACAATTAGAAAACAAATGAGTTTAAAATTCATAAAGTTACATACCTTGAGCACCTATGTTCATATTCGGTAGAAGCCTTGCTTCAATAGCTTGATTTCCGGGGGTAGAGTTGTATCCACTGTCGAGACCATTTCGACTCCCTGCACCTGGACGATGACCTTGGATGTCAATAGTAAGCGGCTTGAGGGGAGAAGTACCATCAGGGGAATGTAGAAACTTCATCGAATCATTTGACGGTGTTCGGCTGTGTGAATGTGGAGGTGCCACAAACTCTGGGTATGGCCATTCGAATTCAGAGTGAATCATTTTCACCGCAGCGACAAAGTCAACGACCATCACTGGCTTCCGTTTCTTCTCTTTTCTCAGCCACGTTACCAAATGAAAATCCAGGTGAGCGGTCAACTTTCCAAGATCTCGGAGTTTCCCTTCTGCAAGTATTCGACGGGCATGTCGTTCTACTAAGGAATCCACGTATAATGTCCCCAAATTCCCGTGACTCGATGAGTCCCCACCCGAACCGCCATGGCCAGGATTGTGGTCATCTCCAGTTGTCGTTGCATCGGAAGTTTTTGGGTCGCTGCCCGTTGGTCCAGAATTTGGCTGAACCACACTGGAAGAAGTGTTTTGAGAATTTGTACTGCTGGATGCGGTTTGATGACTAGGATTCGCTCCTTGACCGCCGTTTGGGGAGGCTAGGGGAGCGGAGCTACGACTTTCCGAGTTGGTTCGATTGATTGTATGATGAGGATGAGGTGAAATATCAGGGTATTTTGGCACACCGCTTGTACTAATACTTCGGACCCGTGGAACTTGTATGGTACCCAGTACCATTGACATGTCAAACTCATTTGGACTAACAGGCGGAGTTTGCATGTTGAATTTGGCCATTGAAGCTCTCTGCGGTTCATGGGACTCACTGGGTTCTGCAAATTAGAATGTTTGTCTAGTTTCTCAATTATTTGTAAAAATTGGTTTAAAAAAAAACTTACCAATTGCTTTTAAAAATCGGACCAAGTCTTTCACTAAATCCCATTTGCGATTTTCTAATGCTTTGTCCATAAGTTGGGTAGCAAATTTCTTGGAAACTACAGGGGATTCCAGGTTCTGGATCACCAGGAGGTATGTGGCTGCAATATCCAGCTGTCCTCTTTGTAGGCATTCGTCGAATAGCAGCCTTGGCCTCCCTGCCACTGAAAATAGGTGAGGCCACAGAGCAAGTTCCGTTTTCCTAGCGCACTGTCCAACTGCTCTCAAATACACGGGAAATTCTTTCACAAATTCAATTACTGAAGGAAGGAGGGCGTCAGGGATAGGCTCTTTACTCGTAGCTTCTTCCTCCAGGACCTGCAAATAAATTTTTTTTTTAATATTAATTTAAACTTTAAGGAAAACAGTTCAAACATCAATTTGTACCTCATGTAAAAGAAGCTCAAGAGAATGAGGAAAGTAAGGAAGCTTGGAACAGCTTCTGGCAATTTCCCAAGCGTAGTAACCCAAGTTCCGACGAATCAACTGACGGAGAATTTGATGAAGGTAGACTTGGCTCTGTCAAAGAAACAAGACGTAATGTAATGGACCTCTTAAAATATAACAATAACTTACTGTTCTCTGAAGGATACAGAATGGGAGGATTGCATTTGGAGCCCCGTAAGGATCAGGCGTATTTCCGGTCGTGTAGGAAAGTGAGTCATTTTCAGCTCCAAGGATTATTGCTTTCTCGAATAATATCGCTAAAAAGGACATGAATTTAGTACAGAAGTTAATCATTGTTTTGTGACTTACTCAGTGGATAAATTGAAACGGGGAATCCCAACATTATCCTATTGGAAATGAAAGTGTGCACAGACGACTGCGATTTCTCCCGAAGTGGTAACCAAACACGCATTTCTTGACCGCAGTAGAGCCATAGTGCTTCACTCAAGTAAGGATTGTGATTGGATGTTGTCACTGCCGTTGTTTGGGCCCTGGGTAGCCACACCATTTCCACACATGAGGCTAAAACTGTCGGTGTGATGTACTGGGGTGCATTTCCGGTTCCATTATTTTCTTGAACGAGAAATTCATGATGGAGGATCATAAGTCTGCCGGATACGTTGATAATGACGCTATGTTGCTGAGTAGGGCTGCTGGATGAGCTAAATGAGGTCTTTAGTGTCGTCAAATACACGGACACGACACATGCAGGATGGACACAAAGGGCTCCAATGTCAATAGTCTGCAGGCAATCGCAAGGATCTGCAATGCAACAACAAACGTCAGTTTTTACCGGTGTGGCAGACGCAACTTTTAAAATTACCTGTAGTTCCACTGGTGGTGGTGTCAGCCTTGAGGTCAGATTTCAACTGGAAGATTGCCAGTGTTGCATCTGCGGCGAAGACCAAGAGTTTGTCACGATCAATGGATAGGAGCATTATTTGGGATGGAAGACGTTTCACATGAGCAAATCGGTTATCAAGGCGAGAGTCCCTAGGATAAAATCGGATTTCGTCTCGATCCCGAGTAATATCGTACACAGCTACTACAAGGAAGGAGTTCCACCACATCATCCCACCAACCACAACAAAATCACGTTCTTGAGCTTCATTCCCGAACAGCTTCCACTTCTTTTCAACGATGGAATAGTGAGCAAGACCATAGCGACCGGAAACTGCTATGTAATGGCCGTCGATGTCCATGGCGGTGTACTAAAACAATTTCACTAATATTAGGCAACAGCAATAAACATTAGCATTTCATTCCTTACTCGGATTGGCCAATTCGTCGCGAGGTAAGTGTTGGGTACCATCACGACAACCCAATTTTTATTATTCCCCAGTGGATTCACGTGTTCTTGTTTCCGACTTTTGTTGAAGGATCTTGAGCCTTGACTCGGGAGATGGGATTCTCCACTGAAGCTGATGAGCAGACGATCTTCTCCTTGCAAATAGAGATGTTCAATTTGGCTCATGGAAGGGTTGACGGTCAACGAACTCTTCACAAAGGAAAGAACGCCGAACAGCCCCACGCTCCCGGAGAGTAAACGAAGTTTTGAGTTTGGCTGACCATTGGGTGCTGTGGGTTGGGAAACTTCGTGGACTGCAGTTGAACTTTGAGAAGATGGATAGGCTGAATTCCGTCTGCTCATTTCCAAAGAAGTATTTGGCTGAACGGCCATCCAGAGTTGATAACCTTCGGCTGCCCAGTCGAACGATGAAAGAACTTTTTGTGAGTACGGGGAAAGGTCGCCTGCCCAAGACCAAGAGCATGTCAGCAGAGAACCGAAGACTGACCACATAGCAAATCCACCCTTCTCCCACGAAATTGCAATTGCACATCCGTCTAAAAACCATTGACAATTTACATATTAATCTAATCATATCTTTCGCTTCAACAATTTACAGTTTACATTCAAAATTATACCTGGTGTCCATGCCATGCTTTTTTACTGCACCAGGAGAACCTGGGAAGTCTCTTGATGACAGCTTCAAATTGAACAGATTCTGCAATGCCCCAGTCTGGTCATCTACACCGAACACTGCCGTTTCAGCGTTGCGCCTCCCAAAGCTAAGGAGTCTGTATTTGTGGTTGACGTTTGAGCAAGTGGCATCGTCCAAATTGGGAGCCCATATTCCTTGCACACTGTTAGGATCGTAGCCTTTAGTACTTGCAGTAAGGAAAGCTGCTCGTCCGTCAGAAAGAATCAAGGAAAATCCACCAATTAGTGGTGAGTAATGAAGGTCAATCGGGTACACATTAGATTCCTACAAACAAGAACACAGATAATAACTTTTTACACCCAATGGATTCATGCTATAACATCGTACCGTAATTGGAACTGCTCGTGATGCTTGTTGATCCAGAGAGAATGGTATTCTTCTCAAATCGATGCAGTAGTCTGAGTTGATTGTTCCATCCCATCTGTAACGCAGGACATGATTCTCATTCGTAGATACCATCAACTCATCCCGAAACAGTGTCGCTGCACCCACAATCTCGCCCTTCACTGCCACTTCCTTTACCTAAAACATCGTTTGTCAGGCATCAAAACATCGCTTCCTTAGGACCATTTATAAATTACACAATGTCCATATTTCCTACATACCAATTTGACACTGATGTCAGGAATTGGTTCTTTTAGGTACAACTCATCGCTTTCTCTCCTCAGCTTCAGATTGTCTGGATCAATTTGCTCATACAGGCTATTTGAACCTGTTCCAAGAGCGTAAAAAAGCAAGTATCCACTTCCGGTCTAGAATACACAAAATTCTGTCCAATCAGTGTCTTTTTGTAATGTAAAATCCCTTACCACAACGACAATCCCTGTGGAATCCTGTTTCCATACTAGGGATACATTTTCGCCCAGTTTCTCTACAGATTTCAAGCTTCGTTGATGACTGGCTACAGGGAGACATGGCTGTAATTAGAGTATAAAAACAATCCATATTAATTGCTGCATTGTGCCAACCAATGTTACTTTAGATTATTCTGCTTACTTTAGAAGTCCATATAGAAATGGTTGAGCCAGTCAGAAGCGCAAAAATAATTTTGTCCCGATTTGCAGCCACGTATGTCACTGGACTCGGGGGGTCCGCTTCTGGAACTCTAAGGATTTTTGGCCATCCGTATGAAAAGTACATCTTCCTGATTATCCTTTTGACCAGAGTACCTCCAGATTCGATTAATTAGCTAATTAATTAAAACTAGGAAACATGTTCACAAACTCAATTTTTCACAGATTTTAAAAAATTCTGTCACATTCACAGCACCCGGGATTTCCTGTAGTCTCACAATACCCCTAAACAAAAACCCCACAAAGGTCAAAGGTTGCAGAATTTATTACAAAAGGTATGCGTTTATTTACCGCTGTAAATTTTGATGTCCTAACCGTAGTTGCGACCTTATACTAATCAGGACTTCATTCGGGACTTAATTTCCAAAGTTTCTTCTCGTAACTTGCTCAGCACCAACTGGATAAAATCTGTAATCGTTTTGCGCCGCTCCAGCGCTCCTTTGCCTTCAATGGCTTTCGACACGTCCGCTAGGTCAATAGCCTCGCCTACATTCACCAATACTTCATGTCCATACCTTGGGATATACGGTGGACCATTTGGCAAGACTTTATCCATACCTGCCAGTTATAAAAAATGAACATGTAAAGTGGTATATTTACAAGATCTTTCCTTAGTTTGGTTATTCACCTGTATGCCAGAATGGAATGACGATCGGTGTTTTCTGACATTCGCTTAGTATCCGACCTATTCCCCACTTCAATCTGTAGATGTTCTGTCTCTCGAGATTAACTCTGCCTTCTGGAAAGACGTGGACCCATTCCCCGGCGTTGAGCCGATCAATTGCAAAGTCAACTGAGTACTGATACACACCGCCGCCGCGAACCGTTGGGATACACTTCCCCAGTGACATGATCATACCATCCAGTTTCCGCGTGTAACAAATATCTTCTGCTGCCAGACCCCACCGCATATTCCTCTGGTTTAGTAATTGTCTGGCAGTCATAAAGGAAGCTTAAAAACCAAACAAGCCTTATGAACCAGTATAATTTTGGCAATGTGTATTTTAAAGTAAGCTCACCTATTATCGCTGGGTCATCGATACAGCTCTCGTGGTTCGAAACAGTGACTAGAGGCGTGCCTTGAGGCCTGTTAACAATCGCGTTTGTCATTCTCTGCTTGTTTAGAATCTTGATGTTATTCAATTCTGAAATAATAATATGACTTATACCAAACATGGCTTGGCTAATTAAAGCTAAAAATAATTGCGTTTGGCTTACTCAGGACGGATTTTCCCCAGAGACCGACTAAGAACATAGCCACACTGCTCTTTGCTCTCCAGAAGAATCTTGGCTTGGTGACACCTGGAATTGGCCAATGAGAAGACATCGTTTGATCTGTGCTTTGGAAACCGGAAGGTGTCGGCGGAAATGGAGTAGGATTTTGCAGCGGCGGCGAGGGTAGCGGTGTTCCCGAAGGCTCTAAGATTTCAGCTGCGGATGAAGATTTTGATTCTGACGGACGGAGGGGTCCCTTCGCAATTAATCTGGACCCTAAACTAATTAAATTCGGTTTGACCTTCGACATCCCCCCAAATAAACGTTGTCTCACGTGTTGAAATTTTGTTTGTTTCCTTCAAAATGCGGATTTTGCACTCGTCTCCCGCCACAAAAATTGACATCTCCGTTTACCCCAAATACTAAAAAAAAATTAAAAGAAATTGTTCACAATTTTCTGAAAAAAAAATCTTAGAAATTCTGGTCACCGAAATGCAGAAGGTCAAGGCGAAAGTGAATCTTTCTTCTTGTGTTTTTTAGATTTCTTCTTATGTGATTTTCCATGACGAGACTTTGATGCTGATTTGCTCTTCTTTTTCTTTTTCGTTGAGGTTGAACGATGGCGTGAGTTTGACCTTGACCGAGTACGTCGCATCTTGGAATGCTTTCGACGATCACTTTTAGGTGACCTGGACCTGGATTTCCGGACGTTTTGGCGAGAGGAATTCCCTGCTTTTGAAATGGATCTGCTTGATCTTGATTTCGATTTACTTCTGGATCTTGATCTCAGCCGTCGTCGGGAGTGGGAGGAACTGTGGCTAATACTGCGGCTGCTACGCCGTTCGGAGTCAGCACCGTGGCTGGGTGTAGCGGAGTTCGGGGTTTTAATGTTAAATCTTGGATTCTGCCAGTCCCAGTCAGCAGAGACGAATTCCCTGGTTGGATTCCTGAAGACATGAAGATAATTGCAGGATTTCCCTTTCAGGCAGACGCCCCTTTGGAATGCGCCACAAATTGCATTTCGCCAAGCCCCTAGTTTTACGAATCGCAACGATAACTGTCTTCCGTTGTAAAATCGACCGTTGAACTTTTGATAAGACTAAAGGTGAAACAATAAGCATTTCAAGGACTGCTTCAATTCGAGGTTGGAGGACTTACCTTCACTGCATCCCGGACATCTTTGTATTGGACATAAACATTGCCACGTAGATGAGGTTCAAAATTACGGCACACCTTGAATTGAATGACGGTTCCGGATTTTCTCAATTCAGGTAAGACGTCGTCGTAAAAAGATCTGCAAGTTTCGAATAGGAAACTCAACGGAATTGATCAAGTTGTGCAAAAATCTCATGTATTAAGCTCACAGGAACTCTCTCTGCAGTTCAGAGTCTTCAAATTCGAGGCCGGAATCGAACTCACCATCGGGGCATTGACCCAAAGAGATATGAGAGAAGAAGTTTGGTATCAAAATGGTGGAGCTAAGCGTCGGATACCGATGTGGCCTGCAATTAAGAGCCAAAACTTATGATGAACGTCAAATCATTGTCCTTACTTGTTGCAGCGTTCGTGGAAACGACATGCTCCTGTTATGCTGAAAAAGCGACAAGGGTTTTCGTCGCCTTCAACAGCTTCTGGCATAAGGTATGGCAATGGTGGTGTCTCGATATCCTACAAAAATGCAGAAACAGAATTAAATACTCAATCTGTGAAAAAGCTAAGCTTGATCATAATACTCACTCCGCACATAAAGTCCAGCAACTTGTTAAATTCTTCCTCCTGTGTAAAAACACCCAGCATGGATCCAAATACCAAGCGAATTTCGCACGTACAGCATCGAATTTGAACAGTTAAGGAAAATAGATTTTAGTTATTAAAAAAAAGTAAGAATAATTCAATAATAAAAGGATATCTTTAAGTATTTGTTGTGATAAGACCTGCTTCGCCCTCTTTTCTTCTGCAATCCGCTCCATTTCCTTTTTCTTCTCGGCTTCAACTCTCTTGATCTCCTCCCACTCCAGTCGTATCCGAGCCTGGAAAAATTAATGAATAAGGATCATGTCCAAAAAACTTAAATTGATATTAATCGCGTCGCCTTCTTTACTTGCTCATCTTCACGTGCTTTAGCCAACTGCTCCGCTTTCTCTTTCTTTGCTTGAAAAGCAAGATCATACTGTCGTACTCGCTCCACCCAAGCCTGCTCTTCTTTTTCATGGACTTCATTCAGTCTCGCCACTTCTGAAGGCGAAGGGCTATCATTTTCGGTATCATTTTGCTCATCCAAAGCTTTCGCCTCCACTGCTTTCTTTGTACGAACCCTTGACCTGCGCAATTTCTGCAAGAGAAAGAAGATAATTAGAATTGTTTCGAAATTCACCCTGTCCCCTAACGATTACTACACGGTTGTTACACATGACATGGGTAATTGACCAATGAACATGAAACTATTGAAAAGCTTATGACATAACAAAATTACCTTCACTAGTTTTCTCCATTCTCGTTTGTCCTTGCCCATGATAAAATCCACTCAAAGAAAGAAAGTCAGAGGTCAGCGAGGTCAATTTATCAAATTAACTTATTAAATTAGATTTTTCTTGGAATATTCAACTTTGTTTTGAAAATTCATTTGGGTCCTGCGAGAGTGGGCGCCCAATCTCCAGCAAACCTGCGCCTATCACTCGATCCGTTGTAAGACGGCTCTGGTGAATTCGAGACGAATGGACCAATTAATTCAATTAATTCATGGATAATGGGCACAAATTGGATACAAATTAACTGACTTTTAAAACTCATGTTCAAAATTTAGAATTTGAATAGAAATGCATTGTAGACTTGATGATTTAGGCGAACAAGTAAGATATTTCGGAGAGCGACAGAGGCCGGGATCGTGACGAGCGTGTGTGCCTGGATGATCCGAAAACGAATTCGCTCTTTTGATAGTCTGGTGTCAACGCAGCCATTTTCTCGGCTGCAGTGGGGCCTGGTGGTGGAGGCATTGGGAGTCCCCTTGCCTTCATCTTCTTCCGCTTATCCACCGACACAATCGTATTCAGAACAAGCGCTGAAGTCCTCGAAGGAATGTTTCCATTTAGCACCAGTGACTCATTTCGTGGTGGTGTCTTCGTCCGTTCTGATTCAAAAATGATACGATTTTTAAAAAAACATTAATAATTCTTTATAGATTCCGACCTTACCAAGATGGGGTAATCCCAAGGGAACATTTAGTCTCACAGGGGCAGAAACCACAGGGCAAACTTTGGGAGCGCAGATGTCGTAGTTTCTGTAACTCAGACCGCACGGCGAATCCATGGAGTAGTCGGTGTATGAGAAGTCACAAGATGGAATCCATTCACAGGTCTCTGTACGCTCACAGGTATCTGTGCGACAAGGTCTCTGGTACAATGTCTTCACACAACTTGTTCCAGGAGTATTGTAACCGCCGAAAGCCAGTCTCGTGTCACGAACTGATACACTCTTCTTTTTCGGTACCGGAGGCTTTCGTTTGATTATTGCAGGGGCGGATTTTGACCTTTTTCTCTTTTGCTTTTTCTTCTTGACCTTCTTCAGAACAAGGGCTGGTTCAGAATTGGATTTGCGCGGCTTATTCCGCATATTTCGTCTAGTTCCTGGTCGCTTTGTAGGAGGAGATTTTGGTTTCTTGACACGGCCAGGGCTTCTCGACGTTGGACTTGATGGCGGCGTAATTTCGCGATCTCCAACAGGACTAGGCGGACTTCCTTCAGAATATGGTGGAGAAGTTTTAGGAGAAGTTTTAGGAGAAGTTCTGCGGGACTTTGCCGGACTGGGAACACCACGGTTACTCGATGGCACCGTTCTTGGAGGATGGTTTTGTACAGTCGTCGATCGGTATGGAGGGTAACTACAATTGAAAGGAATTCCATTTTAATTGTCTCATGTGAAAAGGTTTGAATTATAATTTACTTGCGAGGTGGTGGGAAAATCTTGTCATTACCATCCATGCATGGGTCATTGTCACCGGTGCATTGGTCCCTCGTGCTTCTGGGATGACAAGGTGGCTGTTTCTGTATCGAATCTGTAAATCAGAAATGCAGGTAGGAATATTTGGTATAATTAAAATTAAAGCGCACTTACCCTGGCAAGGTGCTCCTTCAGTTACGTAAAAGTTACAGTTGTTGTAGCAAGCTGGTTTCTCGCACGGTTGACAGCATGGATCACATGGATTAGGGCGTGGGCTGGCACATGGATTTCGACAGCACGGCGGTGCTCTGCCTCTAGGTATGCATATGATTCGCCGCGAAGTACAGCAGCACTTTGGTGGGCAACATGGTGGGCAAGGTGGACAAGGAGGGCAGGTAAAGCACGGAGGAGGACATGGCGGCGGACAAGGTGGTGGACAAGTAAAACACGGATTGCATGGTGGAGGCATACAAGGGTTGCAAGGCATGCAAGGTGGTTGAGGCATACAAGGGTTGCAAGGCATGCATGGCATACAAGGAGGTGGCATGCAATAATTCATTGGCGGTGGACAGCACATTTGTGGTGGGAAGAAAGATGCTGGGAGTAGTGGAGTCTTGTGTGGAAGATCTGCAAAGGAATTTCTTTCAAATTAAACTGTCCAGTCCAAACGTATCTGACGTAAACGTCAATCTCTCACCGTCAACTGTTATCGCCGTGAAATTTGCAGTCGGACGACAGCAGCCGTTTACACCGCTGTTTCCTCCGCTACTGGTCTTTTTGCTCCCTGTCGTGAAATTTAATATTCAAGATGCTTCCAGTTTGGACCGTAAAAAGATTTACCCGAAGAGCTTGAAGAAGTTTGCTTACTCATGTTGACAACGATAGCGCAACCTGTTCCACTAACTTCGATTAATACCTAAGCATCACTCCAGAGATGTTAAAAATGAGCAATGGACGCTCTCTTGCTTGTGCTTGTTGCTCAAAATTTTGATAAATATAACTGAAAATTACTAGAAAACTCGACCTAAAAATATGACAAAAGCTTTGACGGATTATGACAAGAAATAAATTCGTCTGATTGTTTGTTGACGAAAAATAAAATGTAACCATCGAAACACGAAATATTTGGAAGTCTTGGCTGTTGCTAGACAAAATTGCTTGCGCATTTGGACCCTATGGGTCTATAAAAACGAATTTGGTTGAATAATTATAAAAACGATTTTATTCTCTACTAAGCATTTTAATTACAGAAATCCCGAATCCCAATGGAATCCGGAGCTGGTGTACGACCGATCTGCGGTGATGGGGTGCTGACTTACCGGAGATCGGGCGTCCATTACATTACAACACGTTTTTTCATTCATGAATTTAGCGCTTTTCTGTTTTCATTTTGTCTCACTGTGCGCCTCCCATGGCAAATAACTTTCACCATAATTTCAAAGGCTTTCATCTTGCGATTGTTCTTTTTTAGAAGGATTCTTAATTAAATAAAAACTGAGTAATAAGTCCATAAATTTTAAGGTTCTTGTAGTTCAATGTCATCAAAAACCTAGTGTTCCATCCGTTCTAAACGATTACTTCTAAAGGAATCTAATCTAACTGGTAGCATTGAAAAACTGGGCTATGGAATATGTACAAGTTTTTGGATGCTAACTTGGTGACCCTGGCGTGTCCCTTCATATCTTTCATCTAACCCTTGAGTATAATCCCCGCGTGCATCCATCAAAAAACTTTTTTTAAATCCACTTTGGAACAGAACTAATGCAGTGTTCAAAATTTCGTCGCTTCTTTCTGGCACGGGCTGCCTGGGCTTTTAGTTATTTTTCAAGGCTGAATTTCAATAAGAAAAAGAAAGTCTGCTAACAATTTTCTTATGCTTTTTGAGTGTGTCAACGAGAGTTTTCAAGGCTTTCCCTGGCTTCCTGCCAAGCGAACACGAACTCAAGAAAATAGTCATTAAAAACGGCTTTCTCTGCACGATATGAAATACTGATAAAAGGGAAATAATAGTTAATAAAGTCACTGCCTTTCGTAATATCCGAATCATCCGAAATAAATCCCAGAAAGCTAAAGCCAAAGAGAGAAAGTTGACAATTATTCCAACGTTTCGGGTTGCCTTTATGTAATTTCAAGGAACTTTGAATTTCTGGATCCTTTACGTTCTATTTCTAATTCAGAATAATCTCAAGTCGTCTTAGAGCTTTCACTTTAGAGATTTAGAAATGGAAAGCCACTGCTTATTACCCGGGACTTATTATGTTACCCAGGACTCGGGATACGAAGAATGGGTTACCAACTTCAAGGGCCTTTTAATTCTGATTCCCAGAAAATGCTAAATCCAAGACCAAATC
Source organism: Pseudachorutes palmiensis (assembly GCA_009869845.1). Lineage (NCBI taxonomy): Eukaryota > Metazoa > Arthropoda > Collembola > Poduromorpha > Neanuridae > Pseudachorutes > Pseudachorutes palmiensis. The sequence continues at coordinate 90,823 of VNWY01000023.1, read as the reverse complement.
CGGATTGACTGAAGTAATGACTACAGGTTAACGCGTGTTCAATTAGAAATTCGTTTTTTACTAAGTACTCATCAGAATCACGACTGGTATAATTGGAAATGTATTTTTACAGTGTATGATAACTCACATGTTAATTTAATCACAGACACAACAATCAATTCTAAAATGAAGGATCCATGTACCCTTCATTTTAAAAAATGCTCAAATTCTAAATTTACAATTAAACGTTTTGTTGTTCACAGGTTGTTTAGAAGATTGACACAACAGTCTTTTACAAAGATGAAGATGATAAGAATGAGAATGATTCAGAACTCCTTCCGAATATTTTGCTGAATGCAATAATGTCGAAAATGCGAAAGTTTTGGCGATTTAATATTACACATTTTGAAGGCTTCTTTTCATCAAAAGGCTGAACGTTATCTGTCTCTGTATTGTTAATTTCTCATAGTTTATGGACGTCTTCCAACAATAAATGCTGCATACAATAACTTTGGAGTTCCAGCGTCAGTTCCAGCCAGGCAGTAGACTATAGTAAATCCAGTTCAGGTTTACTATGAAATAAAAATACAATGGAAACATTTAGCTGGAGAAAAAGTTTTCACAGTAAAAGTTCATGAACAAAAGAAAGGCGAAAGGCTTTCACCTTTCATTCTGTCTATTGTGATATCGCTGAAACCATCCAAGAGCTCCCATGTACTGCCCACGCGGAGATGTCTTGTGTTCATCTGAACACACGAAAATGAAACATTTAGAATTTCAATCAAGTCAACCAATCAATCATCTTGTAAAGTCGGGAAACAATTTGATAAGAAAATGCTAAAAAAATTCTAGAAATCCAGATCCACCAGTGCCATCGCCTATATAAAATCATTGAGTCAAAAAGTTTGTGTCAATACCTTCGTGCGGATGCCAGTGATCCCGTCTTCCGTCAACTCGCTTCTTTCGTGAGGCAAAATAGCAAAGCTGAAAAAGGGAATTAACAAATCTAAACTCTTCACATGCTTTTAAGAAGGTTCAAAGTTCATTCAGGTTAAAATTGTGCGTGAGTGTGCTATTGGATTTTGGATTTACCAGAAGGAAGAAGATGAGCCAAAAGAGACCAAAGGCAGCTAGCACTACGAATTCGATTGATTTCATGTTCTAAAGAAAAAATCAAGTCAAGTGGTTTTTAGCCACTAAAGGTTGGTTTTGATCTGGAAAGGGAGCAGATGCTACTCTGAGGAAGCTAAGGAAGCGACTGTTTCTATATAGTTTCCAGCTCGTCAATCCACTAGAAACGCTAAGGGTATGGCTTTCTGTATTTCCTGGAGTCTTAGACCGCGACGACGGCAGGACGTCAACTACTTGAGAAAACTAATTATATGTGAAGTGAGAAAGAGGAAATATGAGGCTTTGCTAGTGGTCCTGGAGAGAAGCACATGGGAGATGTGCTTGTTGCTGGAAAGTTGATATTCCTCCAGTCCTTCCTGGAAGACTTTCTCTCTTCCTCGTCTCAGAGTCAACTGGAGAAAGTCAGAGAGTAGGGAGACCCGAGTCTCCTGGAGAAATTGCCATAACTTAAACTTCTCGTTGTGTAATACGAGATCAACTGCGGAGCAGGGATATCCAGACGACGCTTCTAAGCTCTCCTTCCTCGCGCTTTTCCAAAAGATATAAAAAGAGAATCCTCACAAAGGGGCTGGAGAGAACAACACATATAGTACAGAATATCGATTCAGTCTCATTTTCTAACACGGAAAAGTTGGACCTAAAGCTCAAGGAAACAACAGCAAAAATTCATTAGAATCTTCTTCAGCTACTTCTCCGGGTAGGAACCGGAAGTGGACGGAAATTAATTAATAGGAGGAGTCGAGCCGCAAAACTTCTGAGCATACTTCTCTCAGCGTCCTTTCATGAATATTTTAGGTCAAGTTTTCTCTCGTTTTCATTTCCATTAAGGGCAGGGATCTCTGGGTATTCACAGTTCTACAAAAATCATTATTTTGTAACAATTTATGTCAAGTACCCTCCTACTAAGTGTTGATTTTCTATCTCTATTGATTTCATTATTGACGTAAAAGAATAGTGAAAAAGCAACAAGCTTGAAGGCTTGACAAGGCAGAAAGTTTTGGACAAGAAAATTATACAAAGATCTTGATAGTGAAAGTATACATCATTATAAGCATTTATTATCGATCCAATTATAAATCTTTTGTTTTATTCTTTCCCTATAAGCTCTTTGAGCAATTAAGAATCAGCAAAATATACCAAAAGGAAACCAAACATGTTTGTCAGCCAAATGACAAGGGCGGAGAAAGCAGACTTTCTCTGTAAACAATTTCAGCCGCAAATCCCCCTTTTCGTATTACATTTCCAGTCAAATTGGATCGAGTTTTATTTCTTTATTACGAACTTGTACAATTTCGATCAAATTAAACTATAAATTGACATTTTACAAGTGGCCATGGTGGTGGCTATTGCCATTGCTTTTAATTGGCCACTGCCCTTTCCATTCTGGAATGTTTTACTCTTGACTAATTGACAATCATTAGTGTTTTTAATTTCTTAAATTGATTTGTACTAAGGTTGACAGTAATTTATTGATAAACTATAGGAGGTTTTAAGTCGTCGATGTGTGTCTTTTGATGGATGGGTTTTCTAACTAGGCACTCTACCTTTAGATTATAATTAAACAATGGACGATAAGAGGTGTGACGTTTATTATTCTGAAAAGTTAATCATAATTCAGTTTAATTAATACTGACTGTTCCTCCCCTGCCCCTGGATCGATTGATTACTCTATTAAATTAGATTAACACTAAAGGAAGACTTGGGGAAAAAGTAGAGCGAAGAAGTGAAAGTGATTCAATTTAAACTTTAGTTTAATAATAAATGCTTTTACGCTTTCTACGATGGAAATAACACCTAACATGTCCTCCAGTTACTGGAGAGTGGCTCAATACGCGTGTCAGAGTTAACTCAATTAACTAATCAACTGACGATACTTGACGCGCAGAAGGGACTCCAATTGAGGCTTTTCAATATAAGCAATTTCCTTTTTCTATTCATAGCTCTCCAGCAGAAATTGGCGTGTGCCAAAATCCTGGAGACAAAAGCTACTCTTATCGAGCCACACGCGAACAAGTGTGTAATAGGGAAGGTTTGAGTAAAAGTTAAAAACATAATTGATGAAAAGGTCATTTTTGTAATTATTAATTCATGCCAGGTACTTTTGCCTAGTAGAAATGAGCTTTCTGTCCAGTTTCGTTTTGTGGCAGTCCACAAATACCAGTGTCAGGGTCTGTCACTTGACCCTGAGTCACAAGTCACAAGTTGTGATTACCCAAGGTATACCAACCTTATAAAATAAAGTCTACCTTGTCAAAAGTCTTAAAGAGATGAGAAGAAAGAATTTTTGGTCAAAATTGAAATGTCAAGATTATTGTTACATGGTCCTACAGAACGTTCTAAAAAACGAGTTTCAGAAGGAAGATGCAAAACTAGAAGACCGAAACTAGGTCAATTATGACGACAATTATTTGCAATTCATTTTTGCAAACTTACAAGAACAATTTCATTCACCCGGAAAAGAAGGCCGCGAGCCAGGCAAAGGCAGCGACACGTTATTCACGAAAGTGGTGGCAGAGCAAGCATCTTCTTCATATTGGCTCTTCGCATTTTCATCATATCCTCTTCTGTCTTTGGGAAATCTCTGAAATCTACATCCGGTATGATGGTCATGATTTTGTCATCTTTTTCTTCCGGGAGTTGCTCTGTATCGATAGTCGATCCGTCATCTTGGAGCGTTGAGATTGGTCCAAAGGTTGTATGCTTCCTGCCTTTCTCACCTTGGCCTTGGCCAAGTAAAGATTCAGTCTCCTCTGTAACCAAAAATTCATTGGGACATTGAAAAATCTCCGATTTTAGAACTCCGATTTACCACGGGAAAGCCAAGTTTTTTTAGTATAATGGCTAAATGCCAAAAGCCATGCTATACTCACCGGAGGTCACGACGTTCTTGAGAAGGCCTTCCAAAACTTCCAAATTCTTTTCAGAAATCTCCCCTGTTGATGATGCGCGTGGTTTCTCCAAGTCAAGTGCTTCCGCTGCTAATTTCCTACGCTGAAGCCACCAGCTCACGATGATGACAATAATCTGGAACAAATTGAATTATAAAACCTTACGTTTACAACAGCAGAGGAAGCAGAAAGACGGACTTACCACAATTAAAACAAGCATGGCAATAATAAAGACAGGATCCAGGAAAAAATAATCATCCATCCTCATTTTTTCAGCGGCGTAGCTAACAATGATGGGTTCCGTTGTTTCTGTCTTTGTATTGCTTCCAGTTGAGCCTTGACCGCACATTCGTTTCCTTGAAGCAGCGATGATGAGGAAGCGAGCAAGAGCAACAATGACAGTAATAAGGCGAATTAAAAGCAGTAGCAGCGCCACTTACAAGAGAAGCTGGAAAGAGGCGAAAGCCTCCAGGAAACTGGAGCGACGAAGGACGAGCTTGAAGATGACATTTTGAAGGTTACACGACAACAAAGACAGACAGATGACGACGCTGACAGGACAAAATAAGGCTTAATTAATGCACAGAGACAGGACAACGGAAATAAGGCATTTGCAGACGTTAAAAGCAACACCACACACCACCACTAAATTGGTTGGGTGTCCTCTTGGCTCCTTAATTCTCTTCGTCTGTCTCCCAGACTGGAGAAAGCAGTGGGCTTTCACTATGAAATATTGATCCACAATCCTCCTCCGCCATTGGAGAAAGCAAAAGAAAGGATTGGGCGCTCATGATGCCTCCAAGTACCGGATACAAGGCTCCTCGGGAAAATGGACATTCAGAAACGACGCTTTAGAACATATCCACACACACACACGCAAAGAAACAGAAACAAAAACTTGGGAAAAGGTTCGCAGCGGCGTGCAAAAAGGCTCCGACTGTTTGATGTCAATGAATTATTCAGAGGTAATAGACACGACGAGAAGTGGTTATTACAACCACACCTCCGCACTAATGGGTTCTTCTGCAATTTATTTTTTGCAAAACTATCCCTGTCCCGTCCTTTGATCTCTAATTTATATTCCAAAAGTTCTAAAATGTTTAATTTTAGGCGTTTAATTAGCCATGCGAAGCCTTTTAAAAAGCCAGACACTATTGTCCTCTGCTCCCTTTGTTAAAAAAAACCTAATTACAACTTTTAATTAAAATAAGCTAAAATTACCCTAAACCAAGTAAATCCCAAATGGCCGTCTGCTTGCATAGCTTTAGACTTTAATTAAAGGTAAATCAAAGTTTAACCAAATTCAGGCTTACAGCTAGAATCAGGCTAGATTAGAAACTAGGATTTGAATTACCTTAGGATTTTAGAAAAGTGTCGGGAGAGTGTGGAAACTATGATTTCCTAAAGACAGATGTAACATTTTATTCAATTATTCAAAAGAATAAACAAGGGTTGACGTAACTGTCAAAATAAAGATGGAGGACGAAATCGAAATAGCTGATGATGGTGGTGGCGGCGGCTTTGTTGATTTCGGTGGCTCTGGTGTATCATCAACGTCATCTTTATGCTGGCAATATTCAAAAATGTCTTCTCCCCTACCGTTGCAGTGGTAGTCAAACAGCTTTCTCCTGTAGTCTGCGGCTCCATCACATATCCAATGAATGTTTTCGTTTCAGAGAAGATATTTTTCTGGATCGGCGTGTCCAACGTTGACAGACACGACCGATGACCGCAACAGCTCTTCAAACTTTTCCCGAGGAAGATGAGTCAATTCGTTGTTTTCCAAGTTGACCTCAGTACGTGCCCCCAAGCCATTAAACGCATCGTTGTCAATAGATTCGACTCGTAGTTTGTTCTCGCTTAGATCAAGTCGCTTCAGTTTTTTCAAGCCACTGAAAGCATTCGATCCAATTGAGATTATCCCAGCATGTCTCAGTTCCAGTCTCTCCAAGGCATGGTTACTCACAGCAAACGTATCGTCAGGGATGGTGACCGAAATCCCACCGCTAAACTCCATATGCTTCGCTGCTGTGAATTGGCTCAGGAATTTGAAAACGTCCACAGAAAAACCCAGTAGTGCAATTTTTTCAACATACTCGTAAGAACCGAGAAAAGCATCCGGTGAGATTTCTGCCAAGTTCCTGCGTGTATCGCCAATCCAAACGGTCCTGAATTTTAATGGGCCAATTACCTTGCTTCCAAGGAAGTCATTGGGGCGTGTGTGAGTTGTATCCAGTTCCAAGTACTCAAATACGATAGACGTATCCACGACTTTTGATATTTCCTGTAATGCCTCTCTGATTGTGATTCGCTTGTCTAAGAACTCACGGTTGAAGCAGGTTATTGACGGTTCCAAACGGTCGCTACAAGAGCAGAAGTCTGGAAACCCATTGGCTGGACAGAATTTTGCCTCTGCACTTAGGATTGCAATGGAGAGAACAACCAGAAGGAAGACGTTCTGCATATTGGATGTGAACAGACGGATACAAAAGCAGTGAATTAACTTTGCAGCGTATCGATTTTATATTTGGCAAGCGGAAGGAGTGTGTCAGGGTTAAATAGCTGATGGAAAATCAGACATCAGTAATCAGTAGAGATAAAACGACTCCAGCGGAAATGTGGTAAGCGTGGCACTCCACACTTTCCTACAGCTTATTGTGTTACACGTTTAGAGAGTGACAAATTATTTCAAGTATTTGGGTTCAATTTTTACATTTTATCGTAATTACACAATTTATTGTAACTTTAGAATTTAAGCTTAGGATTCGTCCGGACTCCGGAGCGTGAAAACGTCATTTGTCGTGAGATGTATTTCCCCGAGCTATGTCTAAATTTTTTTTTCATTATTCAAAAGAATAAACAAGGGTTGACGTAACTGTCAAAATAAAAATGGAGGACGAAATCGAAATAGCTGATGATGGTGGCGGCTTTGTTGATTTCGGTGGTTCTGGTGTATGATCAGCGTCATTTTTATGCTGGCAATATTCAAAAATGTCTTCTCTACTCCCGTTGCAGCGGTAGCCAAATAGCTTTCCCTTGTAGTCTGCAGCTCCATCACAGATCCAGTGAATGTTTTCGTTGCAGAGAAGATATTTTTCTGGAATGATGTGTCCAACCTTGACAGACACGACCGATGACAGCAACAGGTTCTCAAACTTTTCCCGAGGAAGATGAGTCAATTCGTTGTTTTCCAAGTTGACCTCAGTACGTGCCCCCAAGCCAGTGAAAGCATCCCTGTCAATAGATTCGACTCGTAGATGATTATAACTGAGATCAAGTTGCTTAAGTTTTCTCAACGCAACGAAAGCATAGGATCCAATTGAGCGTATCCCAGCACTTCTCAGTTCCAGTCTCTCCAAGGCATAGGTTCTCCAAGCAAACGTATCTCGAGGAATGATGACCGAAATACCACCGCTAAAGATCATATGCTTCGCTGCTGTGAATTGTTGCAGGAATTTAAAAACTTGCTTCTCGTCACCGAGAGCAAATCCATGGAGTGCAATTTCTTCAACATACTCGTAAGAACCGAGAAAAGCGTCCGGTGTGATTCCGTATAAGGTATTCTTCCTATCGTCAATCAAAATACTTTTGAATTTTAATGGGCCAGTTATCCTTTTTTCAAGTATTTCGCCTGCGCGTGCATAAGTTGTATCCAGTTCCAGGGAATCAAGTACAGCAGACGTATCCACGACTTTTGATATTTGGTCGAATGCCTCTCTGATTGTGATTCGTTTGTCCAAGAACCCACGATTGAAGCAGCTTATTGACTTTTCGAAACCCTCGCTACAAAGGCAGTACGTTGGAAACCCATTGGCAGGACAGAATTTAGCCTCTGTAGTTAGGATTTGCGCAATGGAGAGCACAACCAGAAGGAAGACGTTCTGCATATTGGATGTGAACAGACGGATATCAAAGACAATGAATTAACTTGCAGCAGCGGATCGATTTTATATTTGCTGAGAGAGTCTTGCATCAGAGCTTAAACTAGTCGCTGGAAAATCAGACATCAGTAATCAGTACAGATAAAACGAATCCAGCGGAAGTGTAGTACCTGACACCGTCCAAAGTCCGAAGTGCCGCGACGTTACAGCTTGTATTACACCAAGTTACACACGTGAAGAATGACGCACAAATCATTTCTATCAAGAATTTGCGTTTAATTTTTACATTTTTACCAAAAATGGTACAATTTAATGGAGCTTTTAGGATTTTAGAAAAACGTCGAGGGGTTGAAAACGTTATCAGTGGTGAATTGGATTTTATTTTTCTGCGTTTTTCACCGCGCCTGCGCATTGCCAAAATATTTTTCTGGTGATATTTCTTTCCAGGAGCAGGATGAGATGAGGAAGGAGGAATTTTATCTTGTTTTCTTTCGTAAATCGTAATCTTTAATTTATTCACGATTTTTGAGTCAATTAATCTACCGACTAGACTCTGGAACGTCATATCTAGAATTTCTAGTCCTGAGGTAAAGTTCAGGTGATTGAGACCAGTGAGTCTGCTGAAGTTATTCTGGGATCAAAAAATTGATTTCTGGACATTGATTGATTTCGTTTTCCTGTGTTTTAGATTAAAATTAGCAATTAACTTTTACTATACCCCGTTTCCAGCATTGTTTACGAAGCCAGTAATATAACGTTTGTCTTTTTGTTTCAGCTCCAGAACTAACGCATCAAACGCAATTGCAACATGGCTGCTGCTGCTCAACCGGTTTCTGGTGCGGTGAATGGTACGATTGAAGAGTATGAAATATGGAAGACATCAACTGATTCGCTGAAATTGAACAAGCCGAAGCTAGCTGCGTTTATGAAACACCTACGGAAGTCAGACGATCAGGAAAAGAAAGTTCCAATAGAGCTAGCTCGATCGCTTATGACAATCGTTGGGGACCCGGACTTGCTGAATGTTGACAAATGTGTGATTGAGAAGGCCCTCAACTCTTTGAAGATCCAATTCTCCAATGGAGGGGAAGCTTTGTACTGCCGAGAAGGATCAAAGGCTGAAGATCATGTGGTGCCTAGCGACTTGGAAGACCAACTTCAATTCAAGCCAACTGAAGCTCTCGGGGATAAAGCTACACAAATCTTTGGATACATCTCACTGAGGAAGTTTGATTTGGCCATTGAAGAGATAAAAAATCTGGATTCCATGAGGCAGAGCGTGCGCGTTGTTCTTTTGCACCCTGAACTTCATGAAGCCTACAACTTTGTTATGAAGACGTTTACGAGTATCATTACTTGGGCTACTGAAGAAGAGTTGGAAGGGGATGAGAAGATTCCATACAGCAGCGGTCTCTGTGTCAGGAGCAAGTTGGCCTTGGACGTCGTCAACTGTCATCTGCTTCGAAACTTTCGTTGCAAGGGAGCCCAGCGTGTGGACATTTTGAAGCAGGTGAGGATCTTTGTTTCATCTTTACTTTGTTCTGTAGAAACCATCGCACTTTAGCCGTTTTATTGTCGCTCAACAGGTACTGGCCGTGGAAGATTCTATTGCGGAATGGTGGGTGACTTTAGCCGAAACCACGAGACGCAAGTGAGTTGCTGTCGCCGTTTTTGTTTTATTACTCCATCGGTTAACTTGATTTTAAACAAATGTAGGAGGCGAGAAATGCCGAAATACATTCGGGTTGGTAAGCAAATGATGGATGAAGAGTATGGTTACGTGGACAAGGCTTGGGCACTGGAACCGGAGAATCCGACAGTTATCCTTGTGCTTCTGGACTGTATCGTAGACTGCTTGCGAGATGCAAAGGGTGGATTCTTCTGTTGTGGAAAACAATTCAATGAAAGCAGCTCTGACACGGTCATGTTTATGAAGACGCAGTGTCGGTAAGTCCAAGAGTCTTGTATTGTCAACTAAGTAAATAACCCAAATGTGACTTTCCTCTGATTTTCACAGGAGTATCTTACGGCAGTTTCCCAGGTCCGTGAAGTTCCATAGTCAAATCTCTGACTATTTTGCTCGTTTTGTTACACTGTACTTCTTTGACGTTCCGTTTGCTGAGAAATGCCTTGAAGTGGCGTATAAACTCAACCCTAGTAACCCGCTGACGACACATCGTCTTGGAATCTTGAATCGAATGAGTGTAAGGGCACCGATTTAATCCTACTCTGTAAATCGAAAATTGATGTAATATTTTCATTTTGCAGAAAGGGCTTCTCAAAGAGTCTTTTGATTGGTTCCAGAAAACTGTTGAATTGGACTCGTACCATTTCAACGCTGTTCTGGAATGTGTCAAGAACATGATTCGACATCCAGATCGTTACAACGTGGCCACTTTCATTGAGGAAAAGCTTTGGTCAAAAGGTGCGTGTTCCTGGACTGATCCAGAAATCGTGGAGTTGCTCTTTTACAAAGGGATTGGACATTTTGCTCGGAATGAGATCGACAAAGCGCTTGATTCGTGGGAAGTCGTTTCAGCTCAAAACCAACAACACTTCCGCCTCGTCGTAAGCCCACCATGGACAACTTTACTATTTTTTAGAAAAGCCCTTGAAGCCTATTTACCTTCCAGGATTTGGATCAAACTGGCGGATTTTACGGATGGAACGAGGATTTGCTCAGTACTGATAAACTTCGGGTTTGGATCCGTGATGAAAAGAGCAAGGACGATGTGGCTCCTAAACGGAAGCATTTGGTTACTAAAATCTACAATTTGATGATTGGCTTCACGGAGCCTGAGAAGAGTCCACGTGGTGGTTCTTTCTTGGCCTGTGCCAAGATCTTCCAGTCAACCTACTTCAAGAAATCGCTGGGTCAGCATCCGCCAGCCATTCATATCTAAACTCTCCCTCAACGCCTATTTTGATTGAATGATTATACTGTTCAGAATCTTTTGGATTGAAGGTGAGGTTTCTTTTGATTAAAATATGGCTTCTGAATATGAGAATTGTCTTAATTTCCCTGTTCTAAATCAAGTGACCTCTTGACCTCAGTAGAGAAATCTCACATGACCCGAAATCCATAGAGAAAATCGGGAGAAGTGGGAGGAGGAAGACGAGGAATCTAACTATTCCTGATTACTTTTCTTCTAATTTTTCTGGAAGTTTAGATCGTCTTTTTAGGTGAAACAAAGAAGGAGAAAGGTCAATTTTTGTCCTAAAGAGAACATTAAGATCGTTTGAAGACATGTCGCTGTACGATGACCTTGACACGGATAAGAAGGTCGAGAACAACGTTGCTGGTTGGGCTTCAGGGATAAAACTTTTCCAAAATCATATGCAACTCAAGAAGGCAACGGTGACACAGGTGAGGAAATTAGAACCATTGAGAGAGTCATTTTATTCAGGTCAACTGAGGTCAAATTAGCCAGCAAGACACCGACGGTGTGGGGCGCCGTGCGGTGTACAAGGGTTCCCCTTCCCCTTCATTCTTGATGCTAAGATGTGACGCTAATGAATATAATATATATAATATAATGTAATTGACATTTGAGTAATTGAAGGTTCTATAAAGTTCAACCAGCTTTGGCGTAACGTAACACTGGAAGTTAGGTTTTTGTCCAGTAAAACAACAGCGTTGAGTTCCACCATCCATTGAAGTTACAAATTATTTTACTTTGTAAAAAAAAAATTCTAAGCATTGGAATTAATGTTAGAGACAACAGAAGAGACGTTTATCCTGGATTTACTTCTTTGCAAATGTGATTTTCATGGAGTTGTTGGGCGTGATCTTGAATCCGTCCAACGTCCCCTTTGCTTCTGCTGCCAGGATTTCGTTTATAAACTCGACAAAGGCAATATCATGCCTTCCTGGAACAAGACGAACCTCCCTGAATCCAGGAAACCTAAAAACATAGCACAATTTGAGTTAAACTTTGGAAGACAAGTTCAGAATTGCTTTGAAGTAAATTACTGGTTGAACAGCATCTGCAGCATCATCTCTGTCGTTTCTTCAGGAAGATTTGTAAGAAACAGGATTTGATTAGGAGGCTGTTCACCGACGGGACCAGAGCCTACAAGAATTACAATATTGACATCCAGCAGTACCAGCATTTAGTAATAGTGTAATCAATCTTACTCTGTTGCTGCGTTGGTCCTCCATAACCTCCAGCGCTTCCAGCGGTTGCTTTCTACAAAAGTAAAATTGAAAAATTAACTTCATTTACACCTTGAGAAGCAGAAGTCCTAGCTCGTATTCAATTTACCTTGGCATCCTTCGCCTTCTTCTTTTTCTTTGAATCGTCTTTTGCTTTCTTAGGCCTGTCGGCATAAGTACCTTTCATTTTAGCGATAATGTCGGAATCCGACTTGCAGTAATTAATTCTCTGTAAGGATAAAATCGCCCCATTATACCTTCCATAATTGATTAGTCTTCTTTGTTTATAGACAAAGGCATACCATTGGCTTGTCATAGAATGGGAATCCTTGCATTGACCGGAGTGCATTAGTAGCGCTATTGATCTCCTTGAAGATGACCCATGCTTGACCCCTGAGTCTCAATGTTTTCAATGCAACAATGTCCAAAATCTGTCCAAACTGGGAGAAGATCGCGTAGAGTGACTTCTTCAGCTCTAAGAATTGTGCAAAGATAATTATTAACGTGAAATGGCACTGAAATGACTCAAAGGTCAAACTTACCTTCCTTCTTGACCTTTTCGTTCAGGTTGTTGATATAAATGGTATGATTTGGACGAATATCCGCTGAGGGTTGTTGCTGCTGCATTTTTGCAAATTCCCTAAGAATCAACACTCGGATTTTCAATAATTCAATTATTACAATTGGCAAAAAGACGGGGGACCCCGTCGTATAATCCAACCGATTAAATTGTTGTTACCTGTTTGGATCTAGAGGTCAGAGGTCACAATGTCAAGCCCAGGATAACTAAACACCAATTTCTGATAAACTTTAAATTAATTTATTGACATTTTCGTAAGCCGGAAAACAGCAGCACACAGCAAATGCATGGTTTGAAGTTTACCACGGGCGGAGGCGTGACCTGAGGATTTGCGTCTCTCCCCTTTATTCACATGAAATGAACATCAATCAATTATATAAAATCCTTCAATTAACCTCTACTGCTTTCAGCCAAAGCGTGACCTGACGCGGAAGCAGATCCCAAGCACCCTGGCTCCTGTCATGAACCTCAAGTCAAAGGCCAAAGGAGATGGAGCCCCGGTCATTTCAGTAAAACCTGGATTTGCTGGCACATCCAGTTTCAATCTCCCATTCTCCGTCATTCCACCGAAGGAGACTAAAAAGAAGAAGCACAACAAGCACTTTTCCACGTACTTGTCAATTGACCCGGAATGGCAGTTTGAAAATGAATATGATCCAATGTGGCCAAACGATTATGAAAAGGCACTCAGGGAATTGAGAGATAGGAGAGACAAGGAAGCAGAGGAAGAAGAAACTAAAAGAAAAACGTCCGATGACAGGTGAATAAATCTATGGATAATTAGACAATCAACTAATTTCTGGATTCGTTAGCAGAGACGAGGAAGAACCTTATCCAAGTTCATCAAGCAGCACTTCGACCCGAGCTCGGGTGGAAATTGCACCACCACCTTCTTTATCCGCTCCATCGGTCCCACAGCCAGAACAGCCAAAGGAAGGACGTGGTGGTTTGGGTCATACGAACAGATTTTCATCAACTGCTGCTGGGAATGGTGGCGGTGGATCTGGTGGTTCTACTGCAGCTGCAAGAATCATGGCTAAATATGGGTACAAGGAGGGTCAAGGTCTTGGTAAAAAGGAACAGGGAATGGCTACGGCTCTTCAGGTGAGGTTTTTAGACGCTCCTACCTTGTAAATTCGGAACGTTATCCAAAAAAATTTCCAGGTTGAGAAAACAAGTTTCCGGACTGGCAGAATTATTCATGAGAAAGATGCGCAGGAGGTACAGCCACAAGGGAGCTTTCCGAATCCAATGGGATTGGTATCTTCAATGGCTGCATGTAAAAGAAATCAGTTTATACATTTACACAAGTACTGTGATTTACAATCCTAATTTTCAGACAATGACCTTGGAGAGGATGAAGAGGCTGACACCAATATTGACAACGATGGACCAACTTTGACAGATCTCCTCAAGAATCCTTCAAAAGTCATCCTTCTCAAGGTTATAATGATACAGGGGGGTGTTTTGGAGTTGCCATGAATATTTGATTTTGCATTTAGAACATGATCGGCCCTGGAGAAGTTGACGACGAATTGGAACCGGAAGTGAAGGAAGAGTGTCAAGGAAAGTACGGAGAAGTGTCGAATGTCACTGTATTCCAAATGCCTGAGATGGAAGGGGAGGACCCAATTCGGATCTTTGTTGAGTTCAAGAAGGTCGAGGCTGCTGCCAAAGGTAAACGTCACGAACGTAAAAATTGCGAGTTCTGCTGTCTCTGTTGGATTAAACAGTTCGTATAATTGGGGTTGAAACAAAGTTTATACATTTCAGCTCTTTTGGACTTGAACGGTCGATTCTTCGGTGGACGGCAAGTGAAGGCGTGTTTCTACGACTATGACAAGTACACAAACTTGGAACTCACGCTGTAAAGCTCACTTTCAACTTTTTTGGAATAATTTATTTTATATCAATTAAAACCCTGAACCCTATCTCTCTTATAATGAAAAACATCCCAGGTGAATGAGAGTTCATTGGCTCGTCGGGATTTTCAAATTTTTGGAAGACCACTGCTAATTGAGTCCTCGATTCCACATTCGTTTGAGCCACGCTTGATCTTGAAGAAACCACCATCACCTAATACAAAGGGCAAATTCATTTTGACTACTTTCACGTAAACTTGGAAGTTTCTGTCACTTGACAAGAGGAATCCTCACCCCAGTCGTAGTTCCATGAATTGGCAATAAGCCAGTACGGAGTTCCGTTCTCTTCTCCCCACCCTACGATCTTGACCGCATGACCTCCAAGCTCAGTCCCAGCCTGATGTTGATACACTCCTGACTTGTACAGGAGGAAGTCAGAGTAGACAGAGAAAGCAGCTTCGACTGGGCCGTTTTTCATAATATCCATTTGGATTTGTTGTGGATTCTTTGCCAGGGAATATGCTTTCTTCCCGAAGTGAAGGTCCTTGGAGTATGACACAGTGTACCCAGCTTCACAAGTTTTGAGGCATTTTGGGGTCTCCCCTTCTCCAGTGCAGTTGGGCCTTGAGCCAGTTGTGTGATGCTCACACGGAGCAATCTCGTAAGGCTGACATCCCTAAACATCAAATAAACGTCAACCCTCAATCCCTTAATTCTCATTGGTCCAAAAAACGTACTTCGTGCGAGGCATAAGGTCCTCCGGAAACAATTCCGATCTCAACCCAGTACTCCCAGGCAGCTAAATTAGAGGAATTTCATATTCAGCACTTTTCAAAAGAAGAATGTAAGGTCAACGGTCTCAAACCTGCAGGGAATCCACCGTTGCATCCATCCCCACAATCATTGCAGCATGAGACCAAGTTTTCTGCAGAGAAGTGGAATTTGCCTTTTCCCTTGGTGGCAATGCAGTAGCGATCAGTCATCGCTTCCGTCGCTGCAAATGCCTATATATAAAATGAAAAACAACAACAATGACATTATTAATTGGATGTGTTTTGCAGAAGAGGAAATGAGCTGCGTGTCGTGCTGAAGTCATCCCTATTAGTCACTTTAGAATGAATCTGCGTCTCATATTTGTTTGCATTGATTTGGGTACTTTATTATCTTAGTTTCTATTTGTTCGTCTTCATCTCTAAAACAGAAAAGGTCATGACGGGGTCAAGAGTCCATGAGAAAGATAAGCTCTCTCTATTCTATCGCACAACAGAAAGTCCCATTGCTAAGCCGAGCTGTTTACTTATAACTCTGACGCCATGCATTTTTCCATCCGTCTCAATTCCTGATTAATCTAAAGAATGATCACGCAGGTTAGTAGAAGCTTCGCGATTTGGCTAGATTAGTTCAATTATGGGCGTGTATAAGATGGAATTGATGAAGAATGGCGTGATGAGCGTTAAATTGCGACTTACCCAGCAACTTCCACAGGAGCCTTGATCTCTAATTTCCTTCAATGATGGACAATTGGGCCATTTCGTTCTTGAATCAAATTCCTTTGGAATGAAGAGCCCTTCAAGGTTATGCTTCCGCTCGGGAAGACGATGGTTTTTCCATCCTGGTAAAACGCCCATTAGTTTCTTGATATAGTCCCAATCCGTGGATGGATCAAAGTTCCTTCCGGCCTGAAAAATTCATCATCAACCATCAGTTTGGGCAGTTTTTATTTAATAGTTGACAATTCATTCGCTAATCATCACTTTTGGTAAACTCACCGTCCAGTTCTTCTGAACGCTGTTGATATGGTTGATCATTTCGTCTGACAGGGGGTGGAATTCTTCAATAGAGTCGAGGTCGATGCTGATACCGTAATCCCCTGCTTCATCGCTCGTTTCATCTTCGTAGTATCCCGAATATGGATCAAAAAGACTAGTCCCGGTGACCAGGGCCAGTGACAGTAGGAACACTCCTAGTAGCTTCGTCGGAAGCATTGTTATAAAGTGCAGCTTCTGCTCGAGATGGTTTCTGATCAAAGCCTAAGTGGAAACTAAATGGGACTTTCCGAGTTGTTCCATTCTCATAACACAGCAGAATATCCAACCAAAGCGAGATTTCTTACATTCACCTCTGCTCAGATTCCTCCCTTCCCTTCAATGCGTTAAAGCCCTTTCTATTGTTATCCTGGTGGTTCAGCGATGGTGCCTTGGGTCTCTCCTGTATGGTGGCATCTAATGGCGGCTGGTCAACAGGGTCAATGGCCTGTGGTTCCGTCGTCACTCCTCACTGCCCTGATGTCTAATTGGCTTTATTCTTTGTTTACTCGATGGCCAGGACGGTGTCTTCAGTTGTCCACCAGAGTACCCCAAATGCATTGTCCACAAGAGTGCCCCAAATGCATTGTCCACCAGAGAGTACCCCAAATGCATCCTCACGCCCGACTTGGACGCTGATCCCAGTGCACTGACAGGTTAACTGAAAACACAAAATCACAAATCAAAACATTAGAAATTGAATGTTAAATAAATTGATTAATTAAGACAGTTGGATGGGATTAGTTTATTAATTAAAATTGACCCAAAACAGGTCAGAGTTCATTTTTGATCTCAAACTGCCCCGAATTCTTTCCAAATGGTTTAGATTTGAGAGGGAGAAATGCCAGTTTAAAATAAAATAAAAACAAGCAATTTTTTCTAGCCCAACACCAAAAAGCCGCTTAATTACACTAATTAATCGAGAACGTAAGTAATTAAGTTAACTGAAAACTCAATTAACAGCTAAACTAACCTTTAGTTTGTCGCTTTAGTTGTTAAGATCTTCACCTCGTTTACCCTGAGGCAAGGAACCGACATTTTTACAAACCACGAAACTTTTGTGATTCCAGAAGAGGTCAAACAAGCGCTGGGTCAACCTAAGTTATGGACTCGGGTGGACAAGAGCTGAAGACCAAGTTGGACATGCTGTTGACCCAAAGCGGTGACATTGACGAGCTGAAGCAACTCCTACGCACCCGCCTTATCGAGTCTGGCTGGAAGGAAGAAGTCCGATTGGCTTGTAACCAAGTGATCAAGGAAAAAGGCCTGGAGCAGACTACCGTCGAGTCCATCGTCAAGGATGTAACTCCAATTGGCAGAGACAAGATCCCAAGTGCTGTGAAGAAGGAACTCCTTCAACGCATCAATAAAGCTCTCCAGAAACACATTGACAAATGAGACCAATCCAGTACAGACTCTCTCGCCCCCTCCTAAGCGTCACATCGTCATGAACACTCGATTAATCCTCCATTCCCATGTGCATTTCTTACTATAAAAGATTTATAGTACAAAGTATTATAATCTTCAGTCCAACACTGAAATCAAAGTGATGAATAAATCCATTTCTGAATGTTAAGTTATGAACTGTACTTAACTGCAGCAGAATGTAGGAATTGAAAAAAGTACAAATGAAGATAAGTTGTGGGATTCAGATGCTATCAACCCCAAAAGCCTTGCCGTACCCACCTGTACAAAGGCAGAAAATCATGAAGTAATTGAGAACTGTGACCTGTATGTGTTTCAGTTACCTCGGCCTGCGTCATAATCCTTGCGAAATTCGTCACGAACTTGGCCACCAGACTTTCCTCTCCCGTACTGTCGACCCTCTTCGAATCCAGCATCCCAGTCACATCGAATCACACGGTCGTCCAGCTTCGTGCCATGAATGTAGCGGATTGCATTTTCCGCGTCACTCCGGTCATAGTATTCCACAAAGCAGAATCCACAGGGTGTCTTCTTGTATCGATCCAATCCCATGACAATACGTCGGAGGTCACCACACTTGGAAAAGAGCTCGTGGATTTGATATTCCCGTGTGTAAAAGGAAAGGTTCCCTACGTACAGCGTGGTCGACTGGAACAGCTTCTTCTCCAGGTCAGTTTGAGTACCCTGAATGAAATGAAAACCACAGCCCCGTAACTAATCTGCAAGTTTCCAATATAACTTATATCCTTCATCATCTATACCTTGAAAAGCTGGTCACGATATTCACTCAGTTTAGTAGCAACAGCCATCTTGGAGGTCAAGTGTCCAGGAAAGGTCAGGAGGAGAGGTCCAACCGATGTCCACCACCAACAAATAACAGCACTCTTAAACAACAAGCAATTAGTTAATTAATACCGAGATTCTGACATAATGTACCCTTTACCTTGCTGAACCAACCAACCAACCAATAATGTACCCTGGAAAACCAGTTACGAAACCTAGTTAATTAAATTGTTAAACACAGAATGGAAAAATTGAGATGCCGCAAATCTCAATACAAAATTCAAAGTTTCAACAGCTCCACGCCGTTAGCGGCCAATCGTAGTAGCCAACCAGTAGTCGGCAGCATTCAGCTAGCAGCCGATAACTAATTCTGGAGGTCTCCCATTTTGGATGTCCGCTAGAAAATAATTTGGAAACTAGTAAACTGTGAGTTAGAAATTAAAGCTCGTAGTACAATAGAAAGTTTGGAATGCAGGTTAGGATTGGAATTTATTACTTGAATACTGGAATTTATTGATTACTATAAGAAATGGGATTGGTCGATTCCTAGTAGCCTTCTCATTGGCTGGGGAACATCTCTCCTTTTCCAGAGTCTGCGTCGTCGTCTGTAACGGCATCAGCTTCTGGCTTGTCCTCCTCCAGTAATGGCATCGGGACATCTTCCACCAATGGTATCGCGCCTCCTTCCGCCAGTGGCGTCCCGTCTTCTTCCTCCAGTGGCGGCATCTCGACTTGCCCATCGCCAAACTTCAACGCCTTGAGCGCATCTTTCACGCTCCTCCGACTCAACCGCGACGACTTTTCTTCTTCGGTAACAGCGGAGTCATTCTTACTCTGCCTCTTGTTGGACCTGACATTCTTCTTTCGTCGATCGGCGTATGAACCAGACGACCTTCTAGACCCTTGGCTGCCAATGTCACTTGTCGACAACACTGGAGCCACATCCTTTTCAGCAACTTTAATATTTGCGGGTTTTGCATTCTTTGAAGATTCGGAAGATTCGGAAGATTCGGAAGATTTAGACGAGGAGCCTGAACTCTTTGATTTCTTGGCCTTCAGCCAAGGAATGGCTTCACCGTTGTCAATTCCAATGATACCTTGCAGCAGTTCGCGAGTAGGATTGTAAATTGTCACTCGTCGTCCAGAAGGAAAACCTGATTGTGGTGGGCAAGCTGGCAGGCAAGGCGGCAGGCAAGGCGTCGGGCAGGGTTGAAGGCCAGATGCATTTCCGTTGATGCTGAGTTGCATTACCGTTGGTTGACTTGGCGCAGACGCGAATGTCGGGTAGCATGGCTGTGGACATGGCGCCGGACACACCCACTGCACGGTAGGAGATGGTGAGTAGCAACCAGGTGCTGGAAATGGATAAGGACTCGGGCCGAATGGACCCCAGGGAGGAGTTGGGGAACCCAGGCTTGAACCGAGTTGCAGGACAGTAAAGAGCGCCGAGCAGAGGTCAATGGCCTCCTTGTTTACTGATGTCCCTGCGCACGCGTCTTTCTTCTTGGACTTGCTTGTGGAAGTACCACTATCGTCAGGAGATCGTGAGGATTTGCTGATTTTCTTGACTTTGCGCCGAGGAGGACGTTTCTTGGAGCTTTTGCTGCTACTGCCACTGCTGCTTGAGCCTGGCTTAGCTGAGGCTTTGTAGCTTTCAGCTAAACTTTCCCTCCACGAGTCTTTCTTGGGGTTGATGTCGTCGTCCTGCTGACTCTCTTCGCTTTCACTCATATCCCGGGTTGGTCGAATTTAGAATGACCTCGACCTCCCCTCCCCCTGTTAAATTATGTTTGAAATTCCTGCCTGAAATTCCTTTTGAATTTGTTTGCAATTCACGTTAGAAAGGTCACTGGTATGGTGACAAAAGTGTTCCAAAATATCAATCGGAATTGGTTGCTTCCTAACTGGAACTTGGCCGGTATGCTGGTAGGGCGCTAACGGCCCGGGCCAGGGGGCCCCATTCTCAGCTTGGGTTTCACTCAGTGTTCGGCCTGTCTCACGCTCGTATCGAGGAATTTCAGATTAGTTTTTCGAATAATTGTAAAGTAATTGGAGCGAGTGGTTACTGAAGCCGATGAGCCCTAAAAGCGGTGGTGGAAGGAAGGTAGGATGGAAACACTTTGTGTATGGAGGCCTTGCTTCAATCATTGCAGAAACGGGTAAATTAATTCACAATTGCGTATACGTATTATAGTTATGAGTTATGACCCTTTAAATCGGTTCTTTGTTAGGTACCTTCCCCTTGGACACGACAAAAACGCGGTTACAGGTTCAAGGACAACAGGCCAAGCACCTGGTACATCAGTAATATATATTTTGTAGTTATAAAATTAAGGTTTCTCACCAATTGATCATTTTGATTTTAGGTCTCGTGTGGAGTTTCTCCAGTACGAACTACCTATACTGGAATGCTAGATGCCTTGTGAGGACTTCAGTTTAATTGTGCATAAATGACTGCTGCTGGTTGTAACTAATTTTGTGATTTTTGTATAGGGTTCGAATACCTAAGGAAGAAGGCGTCAGGGCACTTTATAGAGGGTAAGAGTTTTGCTGGACATGCGAGTTTTGACTAAATTTTTGTGTATCTCAGGATTAGTCCAGCAATTCTTCGACAGTCTATTTATGGTAAGAATCTTTTACCATTTTGCAAGATTTAGAGTAATTTTCTGTGTGGTAAAAGGTACGCTGAAGTTCGGAGTTTATTATTCTCTGAAGCGGATCCTGCCTGATGAAAGCATACTCTCGAATGTGTTCTGTGCCGTGATAGCTGGTAATTTAAGCTCAATTATTCGTGACACGGTTTTAACAATGACAATATTTCAGGCATGACAAGCAGTGCGTTGGCAAATCCGACTGATGTTCTGAAGGTGCGAATGCAAGTGGCGTCAGCAGTGTCCCCTTCGCTCTTTGCTTCTTTCGCGAAGGTCTACAGTTTGGAGGGTGTTGCTGGTTTATGGCGGGTATGAAGGACTAGCTGAATTATCAATTGAAAAAAACACATAAAAAAAACCTAAATTCATTTTCAGGGTGTGGGACCAACGAGTCAGAGAGCAGCGATAATCGCAGCTCTGGAACTCCCAGTCTATGATGGCTGCAAGAAATATTTTATTGAAAATAACATCATGGCAGATTCTCCTCCGAATCACATCGTGTCAAGTTTTGTCGCCAGTTTGGCAGCTGTGTGTGCGTCTACACCTGTCGATGTCATTCGGACGAGGCTCATGAGTCAGAAAGTTCACCGTAGCAGCGACTCAAATGAAATCAAACCAGGGAAGATTTACAAGGGCAGTTGGGACTGCTTCAGGACAACTCTTAGACACGAAGGGATCAGAGGTATAAATGACTCCCCCTTACAATCAACCTTTGACCTAATTTTTATTTTCCTGAAGCTCTTTACCGAGGATTCCTGCCTGCCTGGCTTCGAATGGGACCTTGGAACCTGATATTCTTTACCTCTTACGAGCAGTTACTTCGGCTCTACTAACCACTCCACAAGCGCCTTCAGCCCAGTTGTGCCATTTTGTCCCGAATACTCGTGCAGTTAGCGCACCACAAACCTCACGATCTCACCGTCCTCGTGTTGATACGGTGCTGTTAAAACATTGGCAGTCTCAATTACTTATAGAAATGTAGTAGATTTAGCATAATTTGTAAACCTTTGAGCTTTGACTGTTAATGACGAGTTATTTTAACGAATGGATATTAAAATTATGACCCTTTTGAATGGAAAAATGGAGTCGTTTTCGAAAAAGCAGCGCAGCGAGCGAACGGTCAAAAACCCTTGCGGCGCTTGCGACGTTTTGCGCGCAAATGTGTCAAAACAAAGCATCTGACTTGAGTTTTTTCTGTCAAATGATTCTTCAAAATATTGACCGTGACGATGCACTTAATTTTTCTAGTTAATTCTCCATCGAATCAGGATTAAATCAGCAGTGATTCGTTGCTACCGAGGTCAGTAGTCACCAAACCAACGAGCAGGACCTGTCACATTTCGTGTCATGTCTGCATAAAACTGCACCTTCCGGCCATCTCGAGCAGCTGATCGGTGACATCGGGCTTCCGTGAAAGTAGTCAAGTAGGCCACGTATTTCAAGGTCATCTTATTTTATTTATAGGTCACATTTCTTGGCACCCTGGCCACAAAACAAGAACAATGCAACTCTTATTTTTGTTGTTCACAGAAATCGCTGACAACAGCCCGAGCCCACCTGTCCTTGTTCTTTTTGATTGTCATCTTTGGCAGTGACTCAAAAACCATGTTTACTTGTCTTTTGGGGGCAAAGGTCATGTTTTATTTGGTCACTCTAGGCTCTTGAGCAATTTACCCAATCGCTGCGCTGCTGCGTCTCTTGTTTTTGTCGTAGACTTTATTACGCACTCTGGCATTTGAGTGACAGACCTAATTTGTATCTAGAAATTAAGTTAATTGCGTCCTTGGAGAGGATTTCCAACTGATTAGAATGGTTTCTTTTTCCAGATTTGCTGAGATTGACATAAAGCAACAAAATGGCACACGAATCTGAATCTGCAGAGTCGCTGGAGAGCATGGACGTTGATGTTGGAATCGAAGATGCCAAGGAATCTGCATTTCAATCAAGAAATAAGCTCGTTGACTACCTCCCTTATGCTGAAAACGTTGAGAAGGAGGCTGATAATTTTCACGAGCGGCTCAGAAAGAATCTAGTGAAAGCGGTGGTGTCTCAGAACTTGCAATTGGGCGTAACAACTTATACAAAGTCACTTCAGTCGTAAGTGAAGCTTGTCCGATGAAAACAATTGGATTCAGATGGAATGAATTTGATTGTGGAATTAATCTAGGTACATTCATCAGTACGGGATGAGGTTTACAAAGGAACAGCATGTTATGTATATACAACTTTACTATGAATTGGTCACAATGGAGGAATGTCCACTTAATCTGGTGACAGGCTTTGCCCAAACTTACTGCACTTTGTTGAAGTATGGTTTAGGACCATTTACGTATTACACGGTGGTGTCAGTAAACTTGTTTTTTTAGGAAACCGCATTTGCTGACCCGAAATGACCTCGTCATTCCATGGCGTCCTTTGTTCAAAACCTTGGATCGCTGCGTTTATCACCGAAAGTATACCCTGTCTTCAACTGCTAACAAGTATTTCTTTCGCTACAGATATCCAATACCAATGGTGTCAAATCTTAATTATCGCATGATTGATACATAGGGCACTGGAAGCTCACATCAAATCCGCCATTATAAACAGTAACAAGTGAGTATACCAACCTTCACAGTTTATAATTTTCTTCATTTTCCCCATTTAAATGTCAATTCATTCTCAAAGGTATTTTGATGGGAACACGCTGGCCGAAGTAATGGAGGAGTTCAAACCATTGATTTGCCCGTCGACCTGTAAAATGGTTCACTGCCTTGACATGCTCAAACTGTTTCTGCCTTACTACAATCCAGAGACAACGGAAGAGTTGAACAAGTTCCTGGAATTCTTGCTCGAAATCTACAACACTTGGAACAACAACCCAACTTGGGAATGGGTAATTTTGGTATTGTTCATACTGGAGCGTTTAAATTCAGTTTTGGATTTTTCTTTAGAGCATGGTAAGCGTCCTTGGTCACGCATCATTCAACATGATGGGGAAGTTCAACTGGGATCCACATTTGCCAGTGATGTACTCCCGACTCATGAAGGCAGTGTGCCTCCCTGTCTACTTCAAAGGGGTTCAGAACACGCCTGTCGAACAATGCGCGAAATCATTTGATGCTTCTAGTGCTGCTCGATGGGTCATTGGGACCTTGGTAAGTTCCTCAACTGTCGCAGTCGTGTTTTCTTCCATCAACATTTACACAAGATCGCTGAATTGATCAATTTATAGGGAAATCGACCCGAAGCTATCAACAACCTGAAGAACTTTATTGAAACTGTTGAGACTTATTACAATCCCCTAAATATGGGTCGTTGGTCTGTTCCACTTGCCACGCTTCTCAATGAGCTCGTTGCTGTATTTACTACTCGATTGAAACGGTGATACCGATGATGATAACTGATGACTGAATAGGTTTATATTTCTTATTTATTTTTTTTAGTGAACGGTATACTCCCGAAGGAAGGCAGTGGTGGTTGAATACTCCGCCTGAGCGGAAGCTTACGGATACTGACATTGATGAATTCGTCAAGATGACCTCTGAACTGATTCTTGATTTCTACATCGATATCACGACCGGTGGTTTCATTCTGAAGAACCTTGCATGCATTCGTCCCCAGATCATCCTCCCTGCTGTTATGGAGAAATACGAGCGTATGGTGGAAACAGTCACAGAGCCCAAGAAGTATTTGATAACAATGCGCTGGATGACGATTGTTCTCTCCCCCCTTGTTTCCGTCCGTCAAGACGAGGATGGCTACGATGGTCGTGGGATGGTCATCCCGTTTGCATTGTCCCTTCTACCAACTATAACGTGTAACGACATGCAGAAGACTTTGTCAGCTTTGGGAGTTATTCATGGACTTTTCAATTTGATACCGTGAGTAACCTCTCTGGAAACTGAAGAAGTTGGTGTTCAAATATCTTTCCTTCTTCCCAGGTTCGTTGATTGCTCATCCCTGGCAGACTCCATTGAGGATGAATATGTACGGAACGTTTGCCTTGAAACGAGCTGCTTAGAAGACTTCAGTCTCCAGTTCCTGGACAGTGTTTTGTCGCTCGTGGAGAACAAAGCACACGAGAATACCCGCATGGCTGACCATAGGTGGAGTAACCCTGTGATAAACAACGAAGACCTTGGATTGGAAAAACTCCTCTGGGCAGTCAGGTCAGAGCAGAAACAACAGACAAAAGATTTCTTCATTATTTTTACAAAAAAATGGTTTCCTTTAGCCATCGAATTGCTATACAATCCTCCACTAACATCCTCAAGGCCTCGGCAAAGAAAGTAGTCGGGTTTGGATTCTCAAAAATTCTGGAGACTGATGTCAGTGGACGTCTGTTCGCTTGTCTACTTCAAGCCTTCACGGTGGTAAGTTAAATTCATTTATGCTGACCAGAAATGAGTAAAAATTGACTTTAGTTGATTGGTTGTATGATTGATCTGTCCTTATTTTAGGCTCGACCGGATGTTGTGCTTCCGAAACTCCTTCCCAAACTCTGTTTATTGATCCAGTCGGAAATTACAGACGATAGTTTGGATGAAGAAGAAATTGATAAAGCATTGCTTTTTCACCTACTGATTCTATCATATGTACGGTCATTGAGAGAAGTTCGTTCGTGTTATTAACAAATCTCTAACTTCAGGTGTCAGAAACAACCGGGACAGAGCTACTGCGGTACAAAACTGAGCTGGAGTCATTGCTGCCTGGACTGCTCAAATTGAACGGGAAGAAACCTTATACGTTGGTGTCAGCTTTTCTGCACCGTCTTCTAAGCTCGCTCGTGTATTTCTACCCATTGGAAAATCGTATAACGGAAGAAGACTTCGACGACCCTAATTACCTCGCAATCAAGGTCAGATTTCCAGTGCCCTTTAAATTTTGAGTTGCCGGAGCAGGAAATATTTTCTTACAGGACTGGGGCTTGACTATGGACAAGAAGGAGATTCGTGTCAAATGGCACATTCCAAGCCTGGAAGAACTCCAGTGGGCCAGGGATATTTTCCTCCGCGTTTTTGTCGAATTCTCCGCAAAATACGACGGCATTGACAAGCTTACGAAGAAAGATGAAAGCATCAACAAAAGCATGCTCAAAGATATTAGCATCCTCGTCGCCATTCTTGACGGTGTTCAGCCCCTCCTTCCATTTTGGGATGACGTGCCACTCAAAGCGTAAATTCAACATCAACCAAAATCCATGATTCCGATCTCTAATTTATGGTCCTTTAGGTTTGCTGATGCTGACTTGGACTACGTACCCTCAAAGTATAACTTTGATCTCCCAAGTATTGACATTACTGTTCCTGGGACGGGTCAAAATATCAAGCAAAAGTATTTCGAAATATTTTGTAACATGAAAATGTACTTGGACAAGTTCAAGCCAGATGATACAGAGGCTTACGTACAGCTCATCAAGGTAAGAGTCAAGTGTTGCTGGCAACGTTCTGGGCGTACATTCTGGGCATGTCAAAAGAATTTTTCGTTAATCGGAACTTCCTACAGGGCATTGACAACCTCGTCTTTGTCAACACCGACCCGGAGAGACGGATGACAATTCCATTGCAAAAAACAATTCGGAGTCATATGCAAAATCTAATCAACCCAAAGCGCAAAAGTATTCGGAGTAACTTCATCGCAAGGGTGTTTGATTTTCACCTGAAGCGAGTCAGGTCAGGGTCAGACACCAACGACAAAGACAAAACGGTATCTCCTGTTTCTGCTGTGGTTCATTTTCTTGTATTTATTATTCCAGACTGTCGTTGACCCGAACTTGGTCTGCTAGTCATATGCAAATCATGGAGAAAATGTTCGAGTTGTGTGTAAATCCATACGCTCGTGTCAGAATGGCGGCTCAAACTCGTTTCTGTCGGATGGTTGATACCGTTGCATGCATCATCAACACAGTGGTTACTCCCCTCTTCATTGAGAAACTGAAGCACGGTGTTCCGCATGATGAGTACAAGGTGAGAAAGAAAGAAAACAATTATCAGTCATAAATCACTCATAAATTTGACCTTTCCAGGGCACATTGTATACAATGTTGACATGTAAATACTCACCGTTGCTCCACAGTAGTTGGTCTCAGCTTCATCAGCTTTGGATTGCACTCCTGGGAAGTCCATTTTCAGAAAAGAATTCCATCATCAAGTGCATGGACGCCGTGCGTAAACTATTGAGCCAGTCGTTTATGTTCTTCCCTCTTGAGGACAAGGTTAGTTTTTGGTCACATTCTTCAAGTACAGAATATGATAGTCATTTTAACTTAAAGGTGAGTTTGAAAGCGCTTGAAAGTGCCAAGGCGCTTTACCCTTTGGAGGAATCATGGCAGCAAAACAAGTCCATTACTGTAGCAAACCACCAGGCGTTCCATGGATTGATTGCAGATCTTTTGGGCTCAGGTGACAAAGGGATGAAGTAAGTTTTATAATTTGTTGGACCCAGTTGCTCCTAAATGACGATTTTTTTACTAGTCATTGGAGGCAGCAGGTTCTCAGTATCAACATGTTGAGTGTCCTGATTGTAGAGAATATTCCGATGCCGATTCGAATGGTCGAGTATTTCTATGATTCACTCATTTCAACATCCATCGACGTTCGGACGGTAACAAAGAACAAAACAAAAGCAAACCTTTAGTCTTTGGTTGTAATTTAATTGCATTTTTCTTATGTATCCAGACGGCGTTACATACGATCTCATGGTTTGCTAACATGTTCAAGAGGGAAATGGATTTTCTCGAGGTGGATACTCGAACTGGGTTGAAATATGCAAAGGTTAGTGTAAACTTTGACCGCATTTTGTTGCTAGAAATCAACTTTCTTTTGTGATTAGGGAGAATCAATGCACACAGTGTTCCAGTACAAGTCGAATGCAGGTGAAGAAGGAATCAAATGTGGGAAGTTGGAAGTCTCTGACACTCAAGGTCAACCACTGACCAATTTCTACATTCATAAATTACACTACGGCTATGTCGCTCTTCCACCTACTCTGAAAATTAAGAAACCACCAAAGGACTACACTGACTATTCGTCACAATCGGAATCAGTCCGTATAACGCTCGAAGTGGCTCATCGATATTTCAAGAATCCAGATTTTGTCCGAAAGTTGATTGAGATATACTCTGAAGAAGGGAAAAGTGGGAAGTGCTCTGGGAACAAACGAACTCGTGTCTTCATTGTGAGTCAAAATCAAATCACGAACATGATCTTTACTCACCTGGGACCATCCCTTCTCTTTATACCTAACCTAGGACCAATTCATCTCTTTGTTTGCTAAACTTTGAATTTATAACTTGCAGGCGTTGACTCGCAACAATGGTCCAGAAGCCCTGAAGCTGATTGTGGAGTCCATCACTCCATTGTCAAAGGACAAAGACCAGTGGAAGCAACGCTGTGCCGCGGATATTATCTCAGGGATATTATTTGGATTGAAGCTATGGGATGAAAAGTCGATTGAAGCATTCTGGACAGAATTCCGTCCCATTTTGAACGACTGCTTGGATTCAGTGACACAGGAAACGCTTGCTTACTGGAGTGAGAGTTTGACCATCCCTACAGTAAGCGTCAGATTTTAATCACTTCCCTTGACCTCGACCCATAACCTCAATTCCTAACATTCTTTTCTCCTCCAGACCAACAGAGATCCAAACATGATGCGATTTTTCATCGAGCTAATGAAAGAAAGGTGGACTTCCAGTCTCCAAACTGTTGAAACTACGAGCGTCAGTGCATTCAAGTAACGTATTTCTTGTTTAGCCATTTGGAACAAGTGTCTGACTTTCTTGCTTCACAGGAACATGAACTTTTTTGACAACACAGTAGCTAATTTACACTGGCGAGGGGCCGAGCTCTACCATGAAATATTTGCAACAGTCCAAAAGTATTTTACGGACACGCCGATTCCCTATGTGAATGTTAGGGATCAATTGGGGCGTTTGATCGGAGATATTTTTGAATGGGCTGGGGACCAACCTGTGGCATTCGAGCAACGAGTCTCACCGCAGTATGAACCATTTGTGGACCACCTCTTTGATACTCTCAACGAATTGGTTCCAGAAGCTGCAAAGTACATGGCGAATGAGAAAGATTCGGAGGAAAATGCTGCTGTTCGTAAACTCTTGCTTCGATTCAAGTCAGGTATGTGGTATTTGTACTGATTCGATTTTTGGGAACAAAACATTTTTTATTTCAGTGCTGGAGTTGATTATTTCGCTGTGCTGGGATTCAGAAGTGACTGTAGATCCTGCACTGTACAGATTCATTCCACTCTGCTGTCACTTTGAGAGCTATGACGCTGATCCGGAGCTCAAATCCCTCTCGGCCGTTACGCTGTCTGGATTCTCACGAATGCTTTGTTTGCCAAAGAGGATTGACCTCGTCCTGGACCAATTGGAACTTGTAAGTGACAAGTAAAATAAATCCCGCCTGATAACCAGTTATAACCTTAATTTCAGGCATCGCCTTCAACCACAACATGGAAAAGTCGTCTTTGTGTCGTTGAATTTCTAAAAGTCTTTGCGTTGAACAACACCAACGTCTTTGCAAGCAGTGAGAAGCTGGCGAAGCGTGTGATGAATCTGGTCTTGTCGCTTTTGTCAGACAGGAAAATCGAAGTACGAGAATCCGCATCAAAACTGCTGAGTGGATTCCTCCACTCCCTCATCGTGCGAAATCCAATGGAACTTCTCGTATGCTATTTTTACCATTCGCATTGGTTAATCTTGGACGAAATACAATTTAACTGATTTATTGCTTTAGGAATCCTTTGAACGGCGATCAAGAAAGTTTTCACGCGACCTCCAACTTGCCTGGAAAAAAGTACCAAGGGAGAGTCTCTCAACTGAAGCCATTGACGGCGGACATTCAGCAGTTTTAGGACTCTGCGCATTTGGTGAGGTTCAGCTAAAAACCGACGAGTATGAATTCTGACCAATGAACTTTTGTTCTAGTGGACACGTATCCGTATGAAGTACCGGAGTTTTTGCCCAACGTCCTTTGTACCCTGTCGACCCATTTGCACGATCCTCAGCCAATTCCAATAACAATCCGGAAATGCTTGTCAGATTTCAGACGAACCCATCATGACAACTGGGCTGTCCACAAGACCAAGTTTAGTGAAGATCAACTCTGCATTTTGACTGATATCTTTGTGTCCCCTTGCTACTACGCCTAAACGGGTTAAAACTCAATTCTAAATTCTTCGAGGATCAACGGAACTTCTGACACAAATTATACAAGGTCTGGTTCCCTTTCAAAAATATTACAAATGTATTAACCCAAGATTTTAACTTTTACAAGTAAATTCGTAGCAAGATTATTTGTGCTTAAGCTAGTGATTTTTAGGATTCTGAGCTAGAGTAATCTAAGATATTGGAATGCTTCTGTATCTTCATTCTTCTGCAACCGTGGCTTCACCACTGACTTCTTCGCAGCGAATCTCTTCTGGAGTAACTTCAGCGGTGACAGTTTGCTCGGGTTCAGCACTGACGAATTCTCCAAACAGTTCGTCTGGAGCAATTTCAGCGATGACAGTTTGCTCGGGTTCAGCACTGACGTCTTCACCGACTTCACAGCGGATTTCTTCCTGAGCAATTTCAGTGATGATCTTTTGATTGGTTTCAGCACTGACGAATTCTCCAAAGAGTTTATCTGGCTTTTCGTTTCCGTTCAGATCTGGTTCAGATTCCTGCATAAAATAATCACGCTTTTTATGAACAAAGCAAGATTACAATGTGGTCATTTTCTCCTACCGATTTAGGCGACGCTTTGAGCTCAGCTACAATTTGTGCAACCTTCAGTTTCAGCTCCTCCTTGGCCGACATTTTGCCTGGGACTTCCACTCGTCCATCTGGAGCTGGGGTCACGGTTGGGATGACCTTTTCATCCGTGCTGTCCGCCTTCCCTGGTGGTTCCTTCATCAGTTCCAACAAGTTCCGTCCACGTTTCTGACGTGACCTGGAATCAAATAGGGATTTCAATTTTGAGGAATTTGTTGATGGCTTGTACAGACTTACACTTCGTGATCATCATAACTGGAAACAACACAAACCGGTGGAGGTTTCTGTGAAACAAAAGTTACCGAATTCAGCATCATTCGATGGCTTAGCAAGTATTCAAAGCCATGGTACCTTTCCTGGAGCCAAGAACTGAGCCCACTCGATGTGAGTGAACAGTGTTTGTGGCTGTTCTTCAATATTCTCGATGAAGCAATCGTCATCCATTTCCACCAATGGCATTTCTTGGTAGTAATCTTCTGGGGTGTACAACGACTTGTAACGTCCACCATAAGTACCCTTGCTCAATTTCCCTCCACCGTTGAAGATGTAATCCATGGATTGGGAAGTACGAGCGCGACGTGGTTGTCGCTGAACGTGACCAAAGTTCTGAGATGGAACGTAGGCAGGCCGTTCGTACCACCGAGAACCTGTTCCATAAAACATCAAAATAAGTGTATTTCACAGATACAGATACAGGTACACTGATACAGTCATGACTATACGTTTCACTTACCACTGCGATACTGCCGATGTTCCTGTCCAGGTGGAGAGTAACGAGATGGAGCCGACCGCCGATAAACTGGAAAGCCTCGACCTCCACGCGTGTAACGTCGTGGAGAATATCGCCGTAATCCATTCTCCTTGTCTTCATCAGATCCAATAGTCGCTGGCATTTCAAGACCAACCATTTTGTTATCTTCAGCTTCAAAATCTAAACAAATGTAGAAATCATTTAGTAAAACATTACTGTGTATATTCCCAATTACATTCCAAAGGTCACTTACCCTTTGACAGCGGAGGCGTGTTAATTGCAGTCGGCAAGTTCTCCGGTGTTGGATGGTAGAACAAGCAACGCTTTCCTTTCTCGCAAGTCCCTTCGACATACAGGCGACATGGCAGCATCTTCTTTTCCGTGTCTTCAGGCTTGACCACAAGATCCAGTACTGGAGGTACCATCATCACCGCTCCTTCAGGTTCACCGTCGATCGGGTCTCCCATTTCACAGTACCTGTCAACGAACAAACAATCAATAAATGCAGTTTTAGTAAATGCAGACCAAACTGAAATGTCAAAATCGTATTCAAAGGCTTCAGGTGTAGGTCAAAAGCCTTACACTTAGGTTAAAAGTGATGGTAATTACGTTAGCTCCGATGTCTGAGGAAAACAGGAAGGTCAAGATGGCTAGACTTCTTGAATTCTTCGATTTAATTTGGACGGAATTGAATTTTTGATGGAATTGGGCAGTATAGGTCTGAGTCAGAGGAAGGTTGAGGAGTGACTGAAGTCGCATGGCCTGAGGAGTTGCGAAAGAAAAAGACAAAGAAAAGAGGCCATGTATTGGGCGCATGCGCAGTGTCAAAAGTGTCGGAATTTCAAGCCTGCGCTTAGCTAGAACAGCGGGAGTTTTCGAATACATTTTTTCTCTAAAAAAAAGCGAGCTGCAGGAAATTAAGCTAAACTGAAAGCTTAAGCTGGAAGTGGCTGGAGGCTAGGAGAGGAGGCTGGAGGTGAAATCGATGACAAGGTAGGCTGAGATAAAGTTACATTATGATTAGAATGTAATTTATTTTTGATTAATTATATATTAATTGGATTAATTAGGTGATTCATGAGATGATTGATGGCAGAAGAGAAGGGAGTGTTCCTGCTGCAGTGCACCAAAAAAGTGACTGTTCCAGTTGACGTAAGTATTCCACCTGCTCCACATCATTGCAGCTTCCGACCTCCTTCTTGTTCTCTCCAGCACTCCAGCTAGTACTCCAGAAGAGCCTGATATCGAAAAATTCTTGCGTATTCCGTGATTTTTATCCAGATAAACACATCGAGTGGAGCCTGGCTTTGACTCATCTCACTCTCCTCCTTCCGTTGCTCCCTCCTCAGTCCAAAGGAAGAGGCTGACAGGTGACTTACCGTCTCCACCTAATTTATTCTAATTTGTATTTATTCTATTCTTATTAGCCAGGTAGACAGTAGACATTGTCCTTTTGTTAAAATACTTCAATGCCAAGACACCTGTTGCTCATCCTCAGTCACTTTACAAACCAATCTTAGCTTTGAGTTAACAGGGTTCTGTTGTACATTAACCTTCAGTTCAACACTAGGTCTTCAGGTCACACTGATTAGTTCAGAACCAACTGGAGGGCGGAGATGCCGAGGGATCGACTAGCAGCTCTGCGTCAAGTAAGTACCTCCCAATTGTCACAATCTGGATTTTGTACTAAGGGTGTAAATATGTGTCATTATGTTCCTAGATTCAAGGTCAAGGGTTCAACAATGACTATGGGGGCGGAGCAGCTGAGGAAGAAAGGCCAAATGGACTACCGGGATATGGTGGGGACACCATGGTCATTCAGATGGAGACGATGGATGACGGACTATCCGGATTTCTCATGCAGGTAAAAGGAAGGATAAACGCCTGTTGATTATCAATTTTCATTTGGTTTTGATTTAGGTCGAAGATATACGGGAATTGTTAAGAGAGTTCAAGGACGATGTGGAATTGGTGAAGCAAAAGCACAGTGAGATCCTTTCATCGCCAAATACGGACGATCGTAAGTTTCTTATTTGCAAATGATTGTTTTTGCATACGAGTTGGATTGAATTGGGTGTTGGGAATTCCAGCAAGGCGGAAGCAGTTGGATGACTTGATGGCAAGAATAAAAACGACTTCTTCGGTTATCCGGACAAAGTTGAAAGGTATGGATCCACATGCTTTCTGTGTGAAATGTGTTATTAATGTGCTTTATTCTGATCTTTAGATATCGAATTTGAGATCAAAAAGGAAGAGCAAAACCCTGAGGAGTCTTCGGCAGCAACACTCCGCATAAAGAAAACGCAACATTCTGCCCTTTTGAGATTGTTCATTGATTCCATGAATGATTACCAGCTTGCACAATCCGATTACCGAGATAGATGCAAGGGACGGATCAGAAGACAGCTTGAAATTAGTAAGACTATGGCTTATTTTAATGTATTTTCTGGTGGTTGATAGTCATTCTCCTCTTGTTCATTTCCGTAGCTGGTGCTTCACTAGACGAAGAGGAGATTGAGAATGTCATGGAGCAAGGGAATTGGTCAATTTTTACACAAGGCGTAAGTTGTCCTTGGGGACTGAGGAAGTGAGCATTTACTACGTGACTTGATTCCTAAGGGCATGACTTTTGGTTTTGCAGATTATCTCAGAAACTGCACAGGCAAAACAAATGCTAGCTGACATCGAGGCAAGACACAATGATATTTTGCAGTTAGAAAAATCCATAAAAGAACTCCATGAGCTATTTGTAGAAATGGCGATGCTAGTGGAGAGTCAGGTATGAAAATTATTACAAAATCATGAGAGAAATGTCGTGATTATAAAAACATGAGGAAAGAAGTGTCACCATAAATTGCTTTCAGGGTGAGCAAATAGACCGTATAGAGAACCACGTCACATCGGCCAAAGAACACGTGGAGAAAGCCCAAGTTCAGACCTCCGCAGCATTAGCTTATCAAACGTCAGCAAGAAAGGTTAGCGACCTAGTCATTTTGATATCTAAACCGCACGCCACTTCCGCACTTAACTACACGCACGGATTTTCTAAACTTTTTGTTTCCAATTTAGAAAAAAATATTCCTAATTGTGCTGGCCATCGTGATAGTCGTAATCATCATCCTTGTCATCACACTGACCTAAAAAGTGGAGGTCAACAAGCCAGTTACCTTGCGAGAAAACCCTCTCTCAATCCTCAACTCCGCCACTTGAATCGTATTATCACCAAATCACAACAACGGAATTTCGTACTACAATACTAATTACTAACTATACAAACCCCAATTTTTTGACAACTGTGATTTCATCCCTTTTTATAAGAATTGACTCAACTCAAGCTAAGTCCCGAGCCCTTGTACTTGCAATTGTGAACCTTTGTAACTATAATAACTGCCAGCATTCACCCATCCAATTCGTCCAAAGGGCAACACTACTTACTCAAATATTTAACTAATTATTACCACTATTATTGCCAAAAGGAACACCCGATTGGGCCTATCGTTTAAAACCATTTGTATTTAGTCCTTTTGCGTTCATTCTTGTGTAGCTTCGTTTAGTTTTTTTGAGTGCAAAGTAACCCTCCCTGCGTGTCCCGGATTTTGGGAAGTCCACCACAACCCCTGCACCCTGCACTTTCAAAATTAGAAACGAAAAAAAAGCTTATTTTTGCGAGCAATTTGCTCCATTTCCCATTTTGTCCAGCAACCAATTGCCTCTCTCTCTCAAACCGTCTTGTCTCTTTCCTCACTGTGATCCCAATATTTATCACTCCATGTACCTTTTCTATCAAATCAACCAGAAACCTAATGCTAAAATTGACCTTTACACACACTTAACCCTCCTTGTCAACTGCGTACTTCCGACGCGTCGCGACGAAGGAAGTCAATGGCCAACAAACCTTGCGATTATTACTTAAAATAACCAATTATACAATAATAATTATAAAAAAGACCCTACAATCACTTTACAAGGGACTCCTTTAAGGATAATTAATTAGGTGCAAAACTGGGTAAACTGGAAGTGGAATGGCCTACTAGGGATGATTTAGCATTTACTAGATCCTGGCAATTTAACTTTTT
This sequence comes from Pseudachorutes palmiensis, assembly GCA_009869845.1. Lineage (NCBI taxonomy): Eukaryota > Metazoa > Arthropoda > Collembola > Poduromorpha > Neanuridae > Pseudachorutes > Pseudachorutes palmiensis. The sequence continues at coordinate 55,098 of VNWY01000023.1, read as the reverse complement.
AATATTAATCTCCACAAGCTGGACACGAATTATTTGTGTTAGAATTTAGAACGCGTCTCCGCACTGCTGCTGGATGTTGTGCTAATAAACAAATTATCAGAAAAATAGCCAAAGGTCAAGCCTTCTTCTCAGCTAACCCTGCCCGAGTTTTGACTTTCTAAAGGCTTCTCCGAATTAAGCTTCCTGTGCTCTCTAAATTTATTGTTGTTCTAAACCATTCATAGCTCATTAACAAAATCTACGCTTTGGAAAACTAAAAGGATAACAATGAAGAAGCCTGACCAGTTTTAGGAAGCAGAAGGTCTCCTCGTCTCAGCTGCAACTTGATGGGCTGTGAAAAACAGATTAGTTTAGAACGCTGATTTAGAAGCTAAATTGACTATTTAGACAGGCCTACCTTTTACAGGAATTTTAATCTTTTCTTCATCCTTGATGATAACTTCGTGAGGGAGACTCCTGAACCGGTACTTGATGAGCAAAGTCTTTGACTCCCCTGGGGCGGGATCGTAGAATCCAGGGATATGAACTTTTGTTCCTTTGTGAACAACGAGTGTACTGTCTTTGACCAGGCACTGGAGTGGGACAGTGACATCAATAATTTCTTCTTGGTTCTGCTCCGGCTCGTCTGTTCCAACGACGACACGACCGTAGAGGGCAGTGACGATGATTAAGCCGTCGTTACTCTCCTCTTCAGATCGAATCCTTTCAAATGTATTCCGCATCAGTTGGACCGCTGCTTCAGCCTCTGCTTTCTTCTCATACACTCTGGAGAATAAAGAAGAGAATCCGGATGGTAAATCTCATTAGAAGTCGGTCACGGTCATGATTCCAGAGAATTACCTTTTCCTGTAAGCTGCTTGCTTGGATTCTTTTTCTTCCTTGGCCTTTTGTTTCTCATAAGGCTCTATGTAGGTTTTCTTATACAGAAGATAGATGAGGCAGGGAACAATTGAGCCATAAATAACTGCAGCCGGTATCACACTTTCTGCTAATTGGATTGGGAAGATGTACGTTTGGTTTCCACGCATGACCTTCAGTCTGAGGATAACTCCATGGGGAACTCCGACAATCATCAGCGCCCCCACAGTTGAGTACTGACTCACTTTCTTCTCAATTCCGTATTCTAGAAAAGCACCAAATGTCCCAGCCCTGCAGAAACAAGTTTAACGGCTTATAAAATCACTACGGTTCAAAAGCAGCTTACTTGGCATTTAACCGAAACTTTGCGTCTTCGTGTTTATATGAAGATTGTACCATTCCGTAGATATGAGGTATACCTAGATGGATTGTGAGTCCTACCCGCGTGGTTCCGTCGTCCCTGTCAAATTACCAACATGACGACATTTAAGCATCAGAAATATTAGGATTTAATACCTAATGCAGCCTCCGACAAGAGTATTACTTCTACCACTACCTCTCCATGTCAAAGTCCCAACTGTATGAACGTCCAACTGATGACCCAATGCTGTAGAAGTACAGGTGTTCAGTTAGGAGTTGGAACGGTGCGTGTTTCATACCAAATACTTTACGTTCCTTACCTACAACTGCCCCAGTTCCAAAGTTTCCGTCAGAACTTTGACACATAAGGCTAAAGTTGGTGAAGAATCTTTTCGAAAACTGAGAGAACCCTTTGATTCCGAAATCAAGAGCAGAAGTAGAGCCACCGAATTCTAGCTCACCCCACGTCTTGTTACTGCAAATTAATACAATGTTAGAATTTATAGTGGAAACTTCCGGAATCAAACTCAACTGACCTTATAGTGTGTCTGAGCCCAAACAGTATATTCCCACTTCCTCGTCCATTCGTCGAGTTAACAGAACCAGACAAGATCATCGTATCCTTCAGAGTCAGCGGTGTCTCGATGGATTGGTTGAGATGAAACCCGGTCAGCTCAATGAGAGGAACAACCGCTATTATCAGTAAACGTTTTAGATCATCAACAAAATCATCCAAGCAGTCAATTTGATTCTTCCTGGACTTGACTCACCATCTGCATAGAATGGGTCATCATCGTCACTACTGACGAATGGGTTGAATATTTCAGTAGCATTGACGTTGATCGTCATTGAGCCTTTAGGATTTGTTAAACGCTCCATTTCTCTTTCAGCCTTTATCCTTTCTAGTCTTTCATAGGCTTCTCGAATCTCCTGAGCTGTTTCATATCTCTCGACCAGTTCGTTTCCCTGGATCTCCAGGCCTGACATCCCAATTGTGTCATATATTGCCCGTCTTGAGGGATCTGACAAGACTAGAAATAAAAATTCATCGTCAGTACACTGCACCGGTGACAGATTGCAAAGTTCAACCTACTTTCATGAGCTTTCTTTATCTTGGCGAACAGCTTCTCAGCAGTTTCCTTATCGGATGGATTTTTATCCGGATGGAACATTCTTGAAAATCGACGAAATGCCGCATTGATTTCATCACCAGTTGCCTGAACAAGGTAGAACACATCAAGATTAACTTTAGGCCATCACTCGTCACCCCTTGATTGTAAGCCCAAAATTGAGCAATTTGACACAAAATAGGAACAGGTACCGGTGTTTTTGGGACAGCCTGATTGCATCACACAACGCTGCTTACCGTAGTCGGTATATTTAGACATGAATAGAGGTCATCTTCGCCCAAGGCGTAGCTCTGTGGTGGTAACTCTTGACCTTGTTCTTCATCCTCTTCACTCGTGGGATTCGCGTTCGGATCCATGGTTAAAAATTAATTAATTATGAAAATGAAGACAAAAAATTAAAAGCAAATTCAATCGTGAAACAATTTTCAAGCGGGTTCCCGCCTCTACCAAAATGCTGCGGATAATCCGCAGACACGCAGAATGAGGAATTCGCAGAAAAAAAAGGATTTACCTAGCAGAAATCTTTTACCTTTAGCTAATAGTTGCTAAGAAGTAACAAAAATTTTGTTTTCAATGATCCTTGGGTTTTCACAGCACGCTTTTTAGGTCCATTGCGCATTGAGTGATTCAGAGTCTCTGGGTATATTTAATTTAGTATATTGACCTTAGTACACATTGGACGATGGGATCTTTGTTTTATATAAACGTTCCCACTCGGGAATACGAAATGCTCCTGAGGCAAAAGGCTCTCCAGATCAAGGTCGAACGAGAAGTGGACAATGTGTAAGCTTTGAGTCGTTTTCATACGTATATAGTCAGCTAACTGGGAGACGTTTTTCCAGAAACAAGGAGCTGCTGGTAGCCCAGTTGAGGATCCCTGATTTCCGACTGGGACAGGGAGGGAGAAGAATCAGCTTTGGGTCAAGAGGAACTGGGACGGATACCTCTACTGTTTCGGTTGACGAAGGACCAAGCGGCTCCAAGAGGGGCAGCTTTGGCGCTCCTAATGAGCCCTTGGTTGATGTCTATGAAGCAGTGATCAACGGAAAGAAAGTAAACATTGTCGTGTCTCAAGATGCAATGATCATTTTGCCAGGAAGTGTTCCTTTGAGGGACGAAAAGGACCGGAGACTCTCCCCATCGGTTTTGGCTCAGTTGAAGAATGATGCCATTCACCATACTTTCCTGGAACGGGTTAGTTTGACAAGCCATATTTTGTAAAGTTGACTTTGATTCTTTGGGGTTGTTGATTTTCTATGGTTTTCTGCGTCTAGCACTTGGAGGACGCCCTCAAGAATTTCTTGATCTACGATGCAACATGGGGCCAGTCTGTCGACGGGAACTTCTCACAAGTCTCATTCACAGTTCAGGACGTCCGATCTGAGAAAATTATCAATTTCCTCCTGAATTTGGGGATTGGTGTGAAATATGATTCCACACTCACGTACGTCTATCAATTCCCTAATAACTACTTATTCTAAATAACCTTTGGCTCTTAGGGTTTGCGCTGGCATCGTTTACTACAACCCGACCCGGGTCGAGACGCCAATAAATGGAGAAGACGGGGAAGAGTAAGCTACTGTTTCCCACTGCCCACTCTTTAAGAATTCAGAACTGATTTTTGGTTCCCAGGCGTAAGGATACTTTTGGAGCTAACTTCGTAGCTTCCATCAAGTCGAGGCTTACTGTTGCTCAAGTGGTACAAAGCGTGCAAGCTAATGCTGTCATTACGTTCGACTTTCTCCTACTTTTGACTATTGCCGCTCTCATTGCCGCACTTGGTCTGCTGGAAAGTAGTTCAGTCAACCTGGTCGCCAGTATGTTGATTTCTCCTCTCATGGTAAGGTGTAGGTACTTTAGCTAAGAAGGGACTGCATAAGTACGGAATTTTGTATCTTCAAGGGTCCTATCATGGCTGGTTGCTTTGGAACTGTTGTCCGCGATAAAAAACTGCTCAAAACCGGGGTCTTCAGCGAACTCCTAGGTCTATTCATGTGCCTGGTGATTGGATTCATGGTTGGAGTGGGGGTCCAAACTGAACCTTTTGAAGGTATGTTGCTATCAGTAATTCCAGACTCTGCAGCTTCTGGCTTCGCTTTCACGTGCTTTATTGTCAAGGTCCTTGGGCTAAAGTAAGCCGTTGGCCTACTAGTGAGATGCTTGGGCGTGGGCAGCTGCGTGGCATTGCAGTAGGTGCCTTAGTAGCAATACCATCTGGGGCAGGGGTTGCGTTGTCCATCTTGGCTGGTAATGCTGGGTCACTGGTTGGTGTTGCCATTTCAGCATCGCTCTTGCCTCCTGCGGTGAATTGTGTATGTTTAATTTGTTTCTCTGAATGTACGACTGATAGCTAAGCCTTGTCAATTTCCAGGGAATCTTCTTGGGAATGTGTGCAGTAATCACAGTCAAATTTCAGCTAATGGGCCTAGATCCTTACGGTAAGAATTAAGTAAGGCCAGAGATTGGCTCTGTTCATTACATTATTTGCACTTTATCAATCCAGGAACTCCGTGTGATAGCTACATTGGGGACGAGCATCTCGATGCCAGGTTCCGATTGGTCCACAGTGAATACAATGTGACCAATTTCTATTGCAAGAATGTGGTAAAGGAGTATGGGATCTTGGGGATTGTTAGCTTTGGGTAAGCGATTCAAAGAAAATAAGTTCAGTGACCGGTATTCTTCAAAATTAATTCATCCCTTTCGTTTAGACTAACAATGGTCAACATTGTCCTCATCCTACTCAGTGGATTCCTTATTCTAAAGGTTCAAAATCTTTAAAAAAATAGTAAGGAAATAATTCAACACAATTTTTCCAGCTCAAGGAGGTTGCGCCTCATACAACAAGACAAACGATGAATCGATTCTGGAAGAATGATCTTAAGGTCATGCGAGACTACAATAAGACGCATGGAAGCTTCAAGTGAGTCCTTTCAAAAGCCTAATGTACATTTTTTAATTTAATTTTGGATTTACTTACACAGTAAACAAGCGCTCATGGCTGAGATTGGTGGGTCGAGCCATGCTGCTGAAATTCGTGCTGATCTCAACAACGACGCTGTCTTCAATCAAGTTGCTCGGCGAAATGTCTTTGGAAGTGGGATTGGAGCAAAGGAATTGCTGGATGTGAGTCTCCAGAATCAGCCAATTTCTCATGAATGTCTGTTGATTGTCTCATGATTGTTTTTTTTTTAGTCTCAAACGTATGGTTCGATGGAAGCTATCCAGACTACAGCGTCACTGGAAAACAACAAAGCTTCCGGTGGGGGTTGGTTTAGCGGTTGGTTCGGTGGTGGCAAGGCCTCTGCTAAACCCACACCTAAGCCTTCAAGAGCAAGCGTCCGACTTCGCTCACCCACTCACCCTCACAAACGCGTCTAAAATGGAGATTCATCACAAAGACGATACCGTCCTCATTTCTAAATTGAAAGTCACTAAATTACTAACTACTGAACTCCAACCTTTCATCTTTGGAGACTGCTCGGACCAAGTCATTGCCGCGGGACAACAGCGCTAGACCAGTTGGACTGACACAAGTTCTTAGAGGTGTCAAAAATTAAACGGGGTCAGGCGTTGCATGTGTTAGAGGTCCTCGTAGCTGCACATGTCAGCTCCACCCCCCGATCAACGTCGCTCTCTCTCTCTCTCGTGTCTGCTTGCCTCACTATTCATTTCTTTGTTGTGGGTTGCGATTTACATTTTCTTGAGCGAGAGCGCAGGGTATCATTCAGCAGCAACGCTGTGCTATTTCTCACTGGCTGGAATAGAGTTACGCGCGTATGCGCTGTTAGGCTTAGCAGATGGTGTTTTTCATCGTCCTTGATGAACGAAACAACGCACAGAGCAAAAGTCGTGTTACAAGATTTACTAGAAAATAGGTGGCTTTAAATTCTTATAATTGTGCTTGTAATCACGTTATTACGATCCATGATGGTTCAGAAATTAAAAGCTTGAGTAACAGTTACCCCGTATACCCTAAAATAATAAAATTTCAATTCGTAGAATTAATCATCATGAGGGACTGAGGAAATGCAGAGGCTGGATTCATTGTTAATGCCATCAGTACAGAAGTGACGACAGTCCGGAATAGTCCCCGTCTGCTGTGCTGTTTTGATTATTTGCACTTGTGGAGGAGGTGACGGTGATCGTTGTTTTCCCGGTGCTTCGACCGGGTGTTGACAGTTTTACAGAAAGGGGTTTACTAGAATCATAAGTTCCCGTCCCTGAGGCTACAAGCTGCTGGAACTGAGCAGGGCCCAACACCATTGTTCCACCGTGGATCCTCGCTCCAGCCAATCCCTTTGGAAAAGAACGAGTTTTAAAAATGAGTCCATAAAGATGAGCGGAACGACGAGAAATCATCAAGCAAAAGCTTCCGTTCATAAATTCTGTATGCAAACAAAAGCAAAATAAAATAATAAGGACTGGGGTAAGAACAGACCACCAGAATCAAGATTTTTAGAACAATTTTAGATTTCCAAACCCACCTGAGATACGTTTGAAGTCCCACCTACTCCCAAATCTTCCAATTTGATTGCTCGCCCGTGTAAAATTCCTGGGTTTTGTAAATCTTCTAATTTGAGGCCTACCCTCTGGAGCTCTGCAGTTGTAATGGAAGACGGAATGGATGCAAGTGTATGCGCAACCTGGATTTCAGGCTTTCCCTGGAAATAAAATTTTCAAAGGTCAATTCTGCCTTGGCTTCATTCGAGCTAATTCGCATTCGCATTCGATTTTCCTCACCGGTTGATACTGTCTGAGAACGAGTGACCCCGAACTAGCCATCTGCTGAAGGTCAATTGGAGTCCCCTGAGAATTTAAAAGCTGATTTGAAAATGTTGTCCCAGCAGTTCCTGTCCCGTCATGGGTCATAAAATCCAAGTCTCCGGAAGCCGTTGATCCTTGAGTTTGCTCCTGAAAAACGAAGAAAACCCAACCTCATTAGTGCAACAAGAAGATTCAGAATAGGTTCCAATAAAGCGAGACGGTTAAAATGAAAAGCAAATTAAAGAATGACGGATTGCGTTGAGGTTAAACCTGTTGTGCTTGGAGCTGGGACGCGGTCCCATTCCCACTCTGATGAGCTTGAGCCTGCTGCACGGTAGACTTTTTTGCATACACGACGGTCTGATCACCAAAAGAGTTTGTTTTAGTACTTTTATGTGGACGAGGTTTGTAAGGGGATTTGGCGGAAGCATTTACGCCGTGGTGACGACTTTTGTGCTCCTTCAATTTGTCCCTTCGGGTTGAGGCGTAATCACATTCCTTCAAAAATCTCGGAGTTAGGAAATTTACTTGATTAGAAGTACCGGATTAAATTAGAATTAGAATCCATCCTCACCTCACACTTGAACGGACGCTCATTATAGTGAATTCTCTCGTGCCGAACTAAATGTGATTTCTCGAGAAAACGTCTACCACAAATGGTACATGGATGGGGTCTGACACCGGCATGACTCCGCATATGAGAATCTAATTGTGATTTCTTTGTCGTTGTGTATTTACAGTGATGATCTTGACAGCGGAGGACATCACCAGCTGTCAACAACGAAAAACTGTGTTTCGAATTCCCAATGAACAGCATACTAATGGCGTAAAGTCAAATGAACTGATACCTACATTTCTTTGCTGGAGTGCCACCACCGCCACCACCCGTTGGCGTGGACGCTGCTGAAGAAGGACCCGCTGAACCAGTGGCTGTCGAACTAGTTGGTGTGCTATGAGACTTCTTGTGATTGGTGAAATGGTTCAAGTACTTGGTGGTGAAGGCACATAAATTGCACGAATACGTTTTCTCGGTGTTGTGTCCAACGGCGTGTTGGTCAAGGGAATTTTTAGAAGCAAATGTTCTTCCGCAAACATTGCCTTTTAAAGTAAAATCCAAGAAATATAACCAAACAAAACTGAACAAAAGAAAAGTAAAAAGCTTACATCTGTACGGCTTTTCATTGTTGTGCGTCTTCAAGTGGGATGCTAAATTCGCTTTGCTCCGACACTTGAACTCACAGTCGCAACATTGATAAGGTCTCTGCTCTTCGTGGCTCATTTTATGAGAAATTAATGACCCGATTTTCATACAGTCGTACGTACCTAAGCCATGTCAAAAGTTAAATTCAACACACATTTCACCAATTAACTTTGAAAGAATAGAAACTTACAAGAAGTGCACCGGTATGGAGGGCCATCGTAATGGGACTTCATGTGCATAAAATAGTCCCGATTCCACTTGCACGTGAAACCGCATTCACAGCAGCGATATGTCACGTCGTGAGCATGGAGTGATGATAAATGCTTCTCAAGGCGAGAAATCTTTTTCGTATTGTAGAGGCAAAGGTGGCATCGGTATCCCGCGTCTGTCTGCACCGGATCGCATTCTTCATCTCCGCTTGATTCTTCAATCAAATCAGGAAGAAGGGGGCGTCGTTTCCTTCGCTGTCGACTTAGCCGTACCCATTTTTGAGTGGATCGGTTTTTAAGAATCCTGGTTAATATCCTTCGTCGCCGTTGCTCCAGGTTCAGGGGAACTGAAATCATAGATTATAAAAATAATTGTAATCTATTCCAATTGTGAGGATACTTTGTTAGAAACTTACGCCTGGACTTTATGTCTCTTGACCTTCCATTTAGGTCAGTTGGGGCAGTCCACTTGTTGGCCTACATAAGAAAACAATGAGTTTAAAAGTCGAATCTGAAGTAGAGAGTCTTGGAATCTTACATTTGTGGTTTCACCAAGTAGCAACGAAGTTGAATCTGTCAGGCCTTCCATTGCGGAGTTGAACGCCATTTGAAGTAAATTATCACCATATGCAATTGACGGGTCAACTTCCTGTAAAGATAGGTAGGAAGGAAAAAATTGCTCAAGTACCTTAGTGAGCTGTGGTACGACTAATTTTGTACATTATTCTAGCTTACTTGACTGAATCTTGCATCCAATGCTTGGTACATGGAGTCATATTTTTCTATCTGAATTGATTTCTCAGCCAAGGAGTGTAGAACGTAGTAGAAGCATCTTTCTGAGGCACCGTACAGAGGCTCCTGGTCAATGTAGTCGACGATGATATTGGGGTCCATACTCCGCCAGTCGATATGTGTAAGGAATTGTTTAAAGTCCCGTTCCCTTGTGTGGATATCATGACAGATCCAACGACTCATGAATTTAACACAGGCATCTTGTGGAAGACCGTAGGCCTAAGAACAAAACAACAGTTTCGGCTTAGGATGCCGTGGTATACAAATCCTAATCTGATTTCCGTACCTTCTCAGTGACAAACTGCTCAATCTGTTTCGGTGGGAGGTCCATCATCACTTCGTGGTTGATCACCTCTGCCAAATTAGTTTGGATAAACGTAATGGCAGATTTGGTGAGTGACGGAAGTTGAAACTTTTCAGATATTTGCTTCACATGGAGTGCATTTGCAGCGTCGAGATATCGCTCCAGGAAATCTGCACAGTACGCCTTCAGCTTCCCCACGAGGAAATGATGAGATAATCGAATCAGCTCCCCTACATTTTCCTTCTTCAATGAGATACTTCCGGTGTAAAAGTAGTTCAAAAAAGCCTTGAAAATTTCCGGATCTTGACAAGAAATGGCCAAATTCTCCCGTATCGTCTTCTTTGACTTGAACATGGAGTCGAAATAAGCCGAGCCCGCAGCTAGGACCATCCGGTGAGCGAAAAACTGCTTTCCCTGGACATGAAGGACGACATCACAGAACTTTTCACGTTCACGCTGCTTCCGGAAGAATTCAATCATCTCTATCCCTCTCTGGGGCTCTTGGATTTGGACAACGCTGCTTTCCATCAGGAGTCGCGGCAGTGGACACAATCAGTTGTTGTTGATTGAGGTCAAGGAGGGCAGTTTGGGGTACAACGGCACCAGCATGTCCAACAGCGTCTAACGCAGCTGCCATCGCATCGCTAGCCGAATCCATTCTTCAGGCACTACGGATGATTACATTTAGTCATTAATTAACAACATTTTCATTAGTCACCACTTTCTCTAATTGATAGATTTACCTTCAACTCCGGCCACAATTAGCTCAAGTTATGCACCGTTCAGAATAACTTTTACAATCAAGATGAGGTTATTTCAAATGGTACTACATAGTCCTTTGAGGTAGGTCACGTCCAGAGGTCATTGATCTCAGAAATCCAGTAGGGCACTTATAACTTGGGATAATTAACATTTACAGCTGGGGGGTGTTTCTCGATTGCCTTTTTCCTTTCTTTTTTCCTTTTCTGTTTACCTGGGTCATCCGGGGTCAGGACTGCTGTATATGACCTTTTGAAAGAGTAAACAATTAGTGTATAAATTAAAAGTCAGAAACAAACAGGAGGCAGAGGAGACAACAGACTGAAATGGAAAGGAGAGAAGCGATTGAGTGCGCAAGGAAAAGCTTCACTTTTCAGCTTCTGCCGTTTGTTGACTCCGCACAAAAAATTATCAAAAATATACTATGCTCCAAGCTATACAAATTCCACAAATAAACCACAACCAAACACCGCTGCCACTTCTAACTCAATCGCTTTTTAAAAAGGACGTTTTTTAAACTGCTTCAACTAAATAAACAGCTTCAAAACGATTCTAAAACCTCCGTTATTTTCTTAAATCCGTTTTGCCCTTGCACGAGGTCTGGGCCCTGCTTCTTAGTGTTCTTAGTTTATAATGTTCTTAGCTTAGTGACACTATTACGAATAACGACAAGAAGATAGGATGGGAAAAGGTCTGCAACAAGGAAAAATCATTGGCTATAATTCCAAAGAACCAGTATTGGAAGTATGCTCGAGACACCACTTTTGCTAACTTGTATAAAATACCTACGTCTCAAAGCACATTTTAAACCCTAGTTTCAAGAGAACGGGTACCCAGACCTGTACCATTTTCAGCATGGTAATAGGTCAGGTCACTAGGACCATCTGTAACAAATATTGGCTTCTGAGGTGGAATACTTTAAGAATTGTCTAATGGGGATACTTCTGATGGGGATACTTCTGATGGGGATACTTCTGATGGGGATACTTCTGATGGGGATGCTAAAAGCTGGATCAAAATTGAATAAACCAATACTAATAAAAATTAACATCGCCCTCAGAGTCACTGTCACTAGACATAAAACACAACATGTCACGTAATTTGCAATTAATTGGCGTTAAAAACTCGATTTTCTGTTCCTGATTGAACTAAATTCGCCCTTCACAAATTAGTTGAAAAGTCAGTGCTTTTCATGAAAAGTTTTATTTCGTATTTTTTTTATGAGACGGAGTTGAGTATTCGAGGGATAAAAAAGTGCGTTTTCTCCTCACTTTTCACTCTTCATTTCCCTTTTTCAGTTTTGGTTTTATGAGACCGAAAGTCCGAGTTCCTCACTCTTCACTCCTCAACTCTTCAACTACTCACGTTTATGAAACAGGGCCCTGACCTTGCTAGGTCTATAGCTTAAGTCAACTGGCAGAGCAGCCTTCCCGGGTACTGTGTGACCAAATATTGTTTTTTTGCATTGGCAGTGATAAATCTCAGTAGTCCGTAGATGTCAATGACCTATATCTTGTATTTAGAGTAAGTGTGGAAATTGACCTACTGAAAACCCTGAACTCGGTTGCTCTTTCATTGGTTTAGCAAATTGGTAATTTGGCATATAAGTGTCAATCCCCTTCTGTTACCCACTGCTTGTCAACACTGACCTTCATTTCCGTAAGTCTCCTAAGGTGTCACAGGAGCCTAGTGGTGAAGGCAGTTCCTTAACAGGAGCAGGTCGGGAGTTCAATTCTTCCTGCAGCGGGACTTCCGTCACCAAAAAAGTCTTTTAAAGAGGACTTAAATAAAGTCCCCCTTTAAGACTTTGTTGGTGACGGCAGACCAGAACTACTTCCTAAGCAGTGCTGTATAGCTCAGGTCAAAATGGCAGAGCAGCTCAAGGAAAGTGGCATTTAGCCATGTGTGACAAAATATTTTTTTTTCATATTTTGTTCACCGTTTTCAAAAAGAAATGAATCCCTTCCACCTTTGACATTTTCAGAGGTTACATGGCTAGTGTACCCTTAACATGTCACAGAAGCCTAGTGGTGAAGGCGCTTTCCTTACAACGAAACGGTCAGGGGTTCGAATTCCCTCACAACCACTCGATATGAGCCAGTGCGGTGGACTTGGTGGACCCACCCAGATGCCAGTCAATGTTGTGTAGCTCAGGTCACTTGGCAGAGCAGTTCGTTTAAGGGCAAGTGGTACTTGTACCTTATGTGTGACAACATATTTTTTTTATTTATTAATTTAATTACAATTCGGGTTAAACTTTTTTACCTTTCTTTGGAATCCCTTTGTGTGAATTTGAACTAAATTCATATCCTAGTTATTTCCAAAGGGAATGTTAACCTGTCACAGTAGCCTGCTTACAACGAGCAGGACGAAGGTTCGAATCCTTCTACGACCTCTCCGCGCTCGTGCCCCTGTGTGTAGCCACCTTCTTCATTTGAGCGCGGTTGGCCTGTGAGCTCATCCAGGGCGCCAATGCCAGATGTCGTATAGCTCAGGTCAATGGCAGAGCGGTTCGGTTAGGTAGGCGATGGTGTGGCAACATATTTTTTTCTTTTTATTCACATTAGAATGCAATTGTCATTCGATTGATCCCCCAGCCTGCTTGGCTTGTGAATTGATGACTAAGGTCATGCCGTCGCCATTGTTTATTTCCTTGTGTCTCGGTGAAAAGCACGTTTGTCTTTTTGTCGTGGAATTGAGCGCACACAGGGGATCAAATTTATTGCATTTGTTTCTAAGTTTGGCCTGAGAAAGCAAGTGCTGAGCTTCTGAAGATTTCAGGAGAAAGGCCCGAGTCGATCACGATTTCCATTTTACTCTTGATCTACTTTGAAATGAAAATTGAAAGCTCGACATTTGCGTGAGGTCGACTTGAGCCTTTTCCAAAGGACACTCTGAGTTCAAACCCCTTTTGCCATTGTGTGTAATACAGAATAAAACACTCCGCACAACAGACTGAGTATAAGGCCTCTTTATTTTTAATTCAAAAGAATCGATTTGGATTCTTTCGAGGAGGACGTCAAGGGATAAAGATCCTTTTGAAAGAGCGAAAGTGAGTCTAAGCTACCAGTTTTAAAGTTTAGAAAATGTGCAGAGAGTCTAAAAGCCTCTCCTTCCAGTCTCCTAGTCTTCATTGTTCTTCAAAAAAAAAAGAAGAAAGGAAGATCCTCACACAAGAAAGTTTGGTTTTGAAAAGAAAGCAAATGAAAAAAAAGTGAAAGCAAAAACTTTTTTTTGGCGGATGCTGCTCAGCTCTTCCTAATTTCTATACTCATTTGTCTCTGTTTCCGTCCTGTTCTAAACTAGAGTTGTGTCAGAACCTGTCATTTACCTTTAATGATGATTCTGGAAGTAGGACTGGTTTTGATTTCATTTGTGATTCGGTGGGATGTTCTGCAGGCGAAAGTCTTGTAGCTGTCGGATGCATCGACGTTAAAGACATAGAGCTCTCCAGTCGGGAGTAATGAATACTTTCCTATTGCAAATTCAAAAGCTTAGCATTTCATCCCTTTTTAATTGGCTTTCATAATTCATAGAGTATGGAAAGTAAGGAGTTAATCAGCTTATACAAATGAATAGAACACATACCAATTTGGAAGTTGGGATAAATATTGACGGTTGAGTCTTGTTGCCAAGAAGTGACTGTGACAAAGTCTCTCACTTGGTGAGGCACTGTGCAGCTGGAAAAGAAAAACAGGACAAATTAGTTGTTTTTACTAAGCCCTTTCAGTTTTGAAAATGTCAATGAAGAAGACAACTGGAAATTTCCAGGAACTTGGATCGATTCAGCTAAGGATTTAAAAAGAAAAATATCTTCAAGGGAGAAGGAAACCCAAGTAATCAAACTAGACCTGTCAATTTCCATGTTTCGCCTCTAACCAATTGGTTAAATTAAGGAAAAAATGGAAGCATCTTAGGAAAAAGTAGAGGAAAAGTGTCAATTCTGCCAAATCAAGAGGCTCAGACATAGAATTTCTGCGACTTGATTGGTCAGTTTACAACTGTTTGGTGTAGCTGATTAAACTGTCAAAAATTAAAGAAATTTCTTACTGGCGTGATAGGCAAGGTGAACCTAAACACAACCTGAGTCGTAAGTAACAAATCCAACCAAGATTTCCTCGTGCCTATCAAATCTAACCTGATTTTCATCGTACCTAGCAAAGCTGACCTGATTTCCGTCCTAACTTAGCAAATCTAACCTGATCCCTGATGTAACGTTGTGTGTTTCAAATCACTCCTGGAGAAAATTCTAGTTTCTTTTTTCTCCTGTGAAACTTTACCCTGCCATGCCCTCATCATCCACTTGACTCGAGAGTGTAATTTCGAACGTGTAATTTTTAAAAGCAGAGGGAAGAGGTACTTACCGTAATATGGCAATGTTTCCCCTAAGGACGCTTACATCCCGATTTTCAATTTCATACGGTACGTCTACAACTATAGGGAAAAAGAGAAAGCAGCATTAAGGACTGTACAGGAGAGAAAGCTTATTTTCTCCTCTACTTGACTCTGAGGATCTCATTTTGAATAATAAATAAAATTAGGACTCATTTTGGTGTGAAATGAAATCGCTTTGCATATTCAGCTTCTTTTCGGGAAATGGCCACGTAAAAGAGGGAAGTGGGATTTGAGATGGGATCATCACCGAGAAAAATCTTGGAACGCACTGCCCTTACTTTTCCCATGTCGCATAACCCATGAATTCCAAATGGCAAAAAAGCTACACACACACGGCTTTCTCCAAAGGTTCCTTTTCAGACTTGGAGAAAGTTCTCAAAGTCCTTTTTGTTATATTGCATAAGAATTAATTCTAAAAAGGGGGAGTTTAGCATTTCCCTGAATAATAAATTTACACAGAGCCTTTTCAATTTGCCTTTACTAACGACTCTAAAAATACCCGATTAACTCTGCTGATATCATTTTATGTTAAAGGGGATTTCCAATTCCTTCCATTTCCTGAAACGTTTTGTGTTTACTTTCATCTGCCTAGCGTGTGCGTTTCCTTTTTGATTCGATAACTCTCCTTCCCCTTCCAGTTGAATTTGCAAATGTAAATGCACCGACTCTAATCCCTTGGCTTCCTTTTTCGGAAACGCAGGGAAATGGCAATGCTTTTGATTTGAGTTCCCTTTGAACTTTCAAACAGGACGATTCGGAATCATGTAATAATCCAAGACGTCAAATATTTGCTTTGGGAAAAGAACCCACTTGGCCTACATTATTACCCAAATTGTGGCTTCCGGTTGTCGGAGGCTTCCGTATTGGGGCCTTTTGCATACGCAAATTGCTTTTCTCAAGTATGTATTCTTCCCTGCTCTTCCTATGACAAACAAACAAGAGAACAAAAGAAAAACTAGGAGCGTAGAAAAGGAAAACCCGGGGAAAGTTTATTCTTATTCTGGGATTTCGATTTCATTCTAAGCCCTCTTTGGACGAAATATTTTTCATTTTATGTCCTTGTGCCATTGACAATCCCTTCTGTATGTCCTGCAGGATCGTGGTGTCTTACCTTTGATTCATAAATTCATTCCCATTCATAAAGGGAAAATCCCTGTTCCTTCCCCTGTTCTGCTAAGGTTCTGGACAACATTGGCATTGTAATTAAGGCCTTGGAGTTATTTCCAGGAAACCCAATTTACATTTACAAGAACTTAAGGGTTTGGAACGTTCAGTAACGGCCCTAATGGAGAGAAAATTAAGTTTCCGGCTTACTGTTTCATGAGTAATTTATAATTATAACCCAATTATCCTGCCTCTGCCTCTGCCTCGTGGACCATAAAAGAGCAGAAAGGAGGAAGATGAAAGAGTCATTAAATAGCGGATGACAAAGTGTCAAAGGGAAATGACAAGGATGGGATGATTATGGGGACAACAAGGTGACATGAAACTGTAGTAGGGAAACTGTAGGGAAAGGCACACAAGATGGGAATATTGCTTTCACCCTTTACCACACGTTCTAACCACCCCTTGATCTTAATGAAAGTGCTCTCATTAAAATCCCAGGGAAAGTGAAAGCTCTAAATTGCTCCACACACGCCAACGCGTGTGATTGGCTGCCTGTTGTAATTAAGATCAATCCCTTCCGGATCTTGGATTCGGGCGTGGTCCCAAAGTACAACAAGCAAACAAAGAAATAAGCTAATTTCATATATGTCAGTGTACGACGGTTCAGTTTCCGTTACCAGCTCTTATATGAATCTCAGGACTTAGGGTTGATCCAGTAGGATTAAAAGCTCTACACCGGAAAATGGCATTGTGAACATCAAGCCTAAACTGCTCTGGATCAAACGGGAAAATGTGAAGGGCTCCGTCATCACTCATCTGGAAAAACAGGTCAGAGATTAATTCAAATTCCTCATTGGAATTGCTCTACGCACTTCCCGAATTGATGAAATGTTGACAACTGGAACAAAGTCTTTGGTGATCCATTGGACCGCTGGTTTTGGTTGTCCGTCAGCTCGACATTGGACCTTCCCTCCAACCCGGTTGCTAAAAACCACTGATTTGGTCCAAGGGTCGACAAATCTTGGTCCATTTTCTTCCAGTGAAATTCCAGCAACTATAACAAGGGAAATAAATCAAAAGGCATTTTAAGAATATGAGACAATGGGGATTTTGATGCTGTTCCTGTCTCGGGTAATTTCATCGCTCTAAATCATCTCTGCGGCAATGCTTACAATTTTTTTCCCGTTTCAGAAAGGAGACAAAAGGAATTGGCAAAGTCCTTTGCCTTCGTTTTTAAAGGGCCCTGGTTCTATTATGCATAAAATTATGTGACATTTATGGCTAATCCTACGCAGCTCTGTCCACATAAACTTTCTCTTTATTGGAGTCAAATAGAGAATGAAAAGTATGGAGCTTTTTCCTCATAAAAACAAAATGAAAATGTGTTTTGGGAGTCATAACACAACTTCCTTTTTACACGCGCTTTCTCTCTCTGGTGAAAGTACTTGGGACTAATACGGAAATGTTGATGCTGGATGCACCACCTCCACTTGTATACCTCTTGGTCTCACGTCTAAAGGCGGAAGTTGGTCTTTAGTTACATTTTCCTTTGGGTTTTTATCGCCCAATTACCGTCATGGTCTTTGGTGCTTGAAGTTCATACCAAAGGAGAAAGCCTGAACCGCCACACTTTTATCTTTTCATCATCCCTAATATCAAAAGTTTAAAGTCTCGTCGTCATCATCCAACAGAGACTTTACTCTCGCCTTTTGATGTTTTCATAAGGCTCAATGAAGTTCATCATTCCTTATTAAAAGGCATAATCTTTCCGGCCTAAGTACTCGTTTGAGTCTCTTAAACGATGACACTGGGAGATAAAAAGTGAAGAGGATGAGATACAGGGGGGACAATGCTTGCGTTTCTTTCCGTTTCCTCTACTCTTCATTTCGCTTCATCTGACAGGAGAATGATGATGGGAAAGGAGTTAATTAAAAATTAAATTAGCTCAGTTATTGGGTATTATGCCCTTGTGCTTGGTACTTAAGGAAAAGACAGAGCGGAGACTAGTTCTTATTTACACTCTGAACGACCAGAGTTTTAGAGAAAGTCGAAGAAAGGAAGTACGTGCCTCCACTACGGAAACTTGGGGAGTGCCATTGTGCGTGCAAAAGAGGGCAAAAGTACCACTAGGATCAAGACAACCTGCTGACTACTTCCTATAATTACTTGATTCAATTAGTACACCCTCGCTCTGTCCTTGTCAACTTGCCCTTTAAAATTCTTAATGAAATTAAATGCACTTGAGAGGTCACATGAGGAATAGGAATATTGCATAGATTCAACGCCACTGAAAATTCTTTTGGAGAAAATCATGTTCAAAAAGCATTTTAGAAATGCAGGTCGGGTGTTAGATTCTAATTCAGAATAGCAAGGTCATTTCTTAACCCCAAATTGACCCTGCCCAAGGTTGCCCTAACCAAGTGTGCCCTTAAGAAACCCCGAGTGTGAGGACTCGTGTTTTTCCCTAAGTGTATATTTATTGTCTAATGTTCCGTGCATTTTGCCATTGATTTTGAATACTTGGAATTCCGACACATTTCGGAGGTTAGCCATACCTTCCCTTTAAATCTGTAGCCATTAGTTTCAATCGAAGAGAATAAAAAGGAATGGGGGCAGATAAAGGGAGGAATTGTATTTGAAATGGCAAGGGAGAGATAAGAAGATGAAGTTTCGGCATGCTAGAGTTATACTGTAATTTCCAACTGGTGCCTCGGTGATTGGCATCATTGGAAAACTACGCCAACACTTTCCTTTGGATCGTTCTTCAACCCTAGGCCTTGATGATAAAATCAATGAAAGTAAAATCAAGTTATATCCTGGGATTATTACAAATGTCATCATCCCTAAAACTAAGTCTGGAACTGATTGCGAAAAAGGAAAACTTTAAATGCAAATGGCTAATGCTTAACTCTAATAGGCTCTAATCAACCAATCAATGGCTAGGGAAGGCTTTCTCCAGTGGAAATTGGGAATTGGCATGAAAAGAGTGTAACAATGGATTAGAAGTATTGCACAGGTTGGACGCCGCTAAAGGCAAAACTGAGTCTTGAGCAATGCAAAATTGTTGAAATTTTTAGTTTTGCTGGGTCGACGACTCGTGCCTTCTCAATTTCAGCTTTGCATAAGCGTGTTATTTTAAATTTGGCTAATTCCATTAGTGTCAAAGTCGAAAAGTCGAGATGCTTTCTTCCTTGGAGGAGAAAGTTCGACTGTTGCAAAAGTCCCGAAACAAAAGTTATACTTTTTACATCACAATATGCTAACGCAATTTTCCATGCTTTCGATTCGCAGGAGAAAAGAGCGAACCAGGAGTGAATGATCGCAAATGTAATCCGAAAGTTACAATTGGAAAAGAAAGTGTAGAAAATAGGGAAAAGAGAAGGAAATGAGGATCGTAAACTTTCCTTATATTTGAAGGGAATGTGACAAGACAAGGATTTCATAGACTCCTCTACCAATGGAATCCGACTTTCTCCTTTCTCCCGAAAAAGAAGAAAAACCGAATTGAAATATGCTATTTCCATTTTCTGCGTAGAGAGACAGACAGAATAGGGCTGTCCCTCAATCTCCTTTTTTTCAAATCACATCAACTTTTTGCACTCAGTTTTTCATTCATCGTAAGAAAGTTTGAAGCATGTGTGCCCCGTATCTCTGACACTTTTGCGATTCTTTGCATTTATTAAAAGCAGGCAGAGTCAGTTAGTCATGGTATTGTTAGTTATTCGCAAACAATGAGACAATAACTTTTCTCCACCAAAGCACTTTCCAATCTCGTTCTCCATGAGGGCCCTTTCTCATTTTCTAGACTTTCCGAAATTTTGATTTTCCTTATCTGCTTCCTCTTTAAAAACTCTGGAGAAGGCTGGAGAGCTGGATGTAGTACCCAGTGACTTACTAACTGAAGCAGAATAGCTAAATTAGGAAGTTGAATTTATGCAGAGTTTGAGTTTTCTGCCTTATCGTAAATTGGGAAAAGGGCTCTTGTTCCCTTGCTAATCTCCCTTCTCATAACCCACTTTCTCCTAATGCAACACAACCAAATTAATCATTCACTCCTCAAGTCTCATCACAGCATCATCAGGTCTAAATTCAGAATCTAGTCACTCACACACTTTCACTCTAAGCTTAAACAAACAATTTCAGGTCATTATTCACAGCATTTCAAATTCTAAATTCTGCCAAAAATATGAGGAGGAATAGGGATAACTTGAATTTGGAAGAATAAACGCATGCCAGGTTAAGATTCGAATTTAGTTAAACAGATTACGGTTAAACTTCAAAAGAATTCAAGAAATTCAAAATCTGTGACTTCCAAATTCACTTTTTTGCAGTGCCTTTACCCCGTGCCAAAATTTTGAAATCTAAGATTTCTGAAATGAATCTAAAGTGGGTTTTGGCGAGTATTTGAAGGAGGTTAAAGGAAGTTTAAAGGAACAGAATGCACCTTCATTTTGCAAAAAATTGAATACAATGGTCCCCTTCTTGTCCCCCTGTTTGGGTGCTTGGGATGAATAAGCAGTTTTTGAAAACGAACTCGAGAAATATGCTTTGTTTGCGTTTTTATTCCTCCTCCTGCACTTCAAAAGGATGCGGGAGGTATACATACATACACATTTATGATACGTTTGATGTGTTGCGTTGATACAGAGCTTGAAGGAACCACCCGCAAATGGATTATAGCCGTCACAACCAGGGGACTATGTTACATATTCTGGAGAAAGTTCTTGCAAGATTCTTTTCTTCTAAACAGGGCGTCTCGCCCACTTTCTAGAATGACGAATGTTGGTATAAAATGACATTTCTCGCACTTTTCAAGCAACCCGAGGGAACTGAAAGTATACCTTGAACTCTTTAAACTTTTTTTCAATACCATAGTCCTTTTCAAAGTGAAAGTAACTCATCCTCGGCTGACTTTTTCTTTGGTTTAGCCTCAGCAATGTAAAACCTCTGTGATCTAATGTTTAAAGCATAACGTTGTACCATTTTTCCACTGTCTTCATCCCTTCCAGGCTTCTCCCACACACTTTTGACACTTTTAATCTTTCCCTACATTTATTTTGACTCGGTAAGTTATACCCGTTGGACTTGGTTATAAACTCGAGTCCCTTTCCTTTACGCAAATGAGACATTGTTATAACAGAAGTTTCTACATTTATCAACGTCTTAAGCGTAGCTTATGGTCATGTCACGTCCTTTAACTTCCCATGTTGATTAACTTACACCAGTCAGCCTTTCTTTTTTTCTTTTATCGCCTCGATATTAATTTAACATTGGAGAGAAATGGGCGAGTCGTGTTCGAAGTTGAAGACATCGAATCCAATTCCAAAGCGACGACGACAAGGACCTTGTGTGATTTCATTTCGGCAGATCTTCTTCTCGTCTTTTGCTAAGCTCTTCTGATTCAGAGAGACGAAAGACTCAATAATCGAGGCCTTTCTGTCACTTTCTTTTCCCATCTTTTCCCTTCCGCATTGGATCCCTTCCCTTGGCCTTACGTTAGATTCACGTTTTACTCGAAGAAAGGAGAAAATGAATGAAGAGAAAGTTGGTCATCTATATAAAGAGTAAAGGAGAGACTTTTTTACTATCAGCAGAAGGCTTTACGATGATTACAACTTCTATGAGCCGATATGTCCCACCATCACCCGTCTCTTTCCGAAGTGGTGAAAGTATTCTTTAAAGCTCCAAAGTTTTCCTTCTTTCAACCGCAATTCAAATGCTAATGAATGGGGAGACGAAGTGATCGCTCTATTTCAGAAGCGGATGAGGAATGAAAAAATAAAATTATCATCATAAAGACTTTCTCTGGAAGAGAGAAAGGAAAGCGACAACTTTGTAATGCAACCTTCATTGGAACTTTCCTTTCCAGAGATCCTCCACTGCATCCTCCACTCATCCTTTTCAAACTTCTGAATTGGAAATGGGTCCACTCCATCGCCATTAGAATTCAAAGACAAAAGGAAAACGTTGGTAAACCGCAAAGCAGTAGGATTCACACACCTTCCTCTTTCCAAGGATGAGTAAAAGCAAAAGCCAGGCCAGGACTTCCGAAATCACCAGTCTAATTAAAAACTTTGAAGAGAAAGGAAGAGAAACTTTTGATTTTCATCCC
Source organism: Pseudachorutes palmiensis (assembly GCA_009869845.1). Classification (NCBI taxonomy): domain Eukaryota; kingdom Metazoa; phylum Arthropoda; class Collembola; order Poduromorpha; family Neanuridae; genus Pseudachorutes; species Pseudachorutes palmiensis. The sequence continues at coordinate 33,104 of VNWY01000023.1, read as the reverse complement.
CCCTCTCAAAAGAAATGGATATGATAGAGAAATCAAAAAGTTCTCCAATTATTCCGCTCTGACGCTCTTTTTCTCAATCAAATGGAATAAAAACTAAATTAAATTAATGATGATGAAAGAGAAAATTAAACCAAATGGAAAGGCTCTCAGAATTATTCAGGGTTCAATCAACAGTCGAAAATACTCAAATCTTAAGTAATTTTAGTATGAAATTATTCATAAAAAAAATTATGAAAAATTTAAAAATTTCAAATCTCAAACACAATTGTCTGGCGCAGTGGGAAACCTACGTTTCCATTGATATAAATCGGAATATAAAGGAATTTTGACTGGCGTGAAAATCTGCACAAAAAGTCATGTCGAGTGGAACTAGCTTTTTTAGCAACAAAACACCATAAAATTCATACGAATTTATTAAAATTTCATTGAAAATTGAAACTCATTAACAGCTCTCTTCAGTAGTAATTTTTTCTGTCGAATTGATGATCACTGAACACTCGAAACTAAAGTACTTTTAATCTTTCTAATTGACATTGCGACACTAAAAGACACACGTGTAGGCGTTCAGTTAAACCCCGTAGTTATGCTAGTTACGCTTAACTGCACCACATACGTTCTGCTTTTATTGTAATTGACATTTGTCTTTGACCTACGTTAGAATAATCATAAGTTCCATTGCCTGAAAGTTTTGTGACCATCATCATCATGGAAAGCGTTGATTTGAAATCCCTGTACTCTGAAATCCTGCAGAAGAATGGAATCTCAGATCCAATTTTGGAAGTAATTGTGACTGACCCAACGACCCTAGTTGGGGAGCACATGGCCAGTAGATGTGACTATGTCACGGTCAAATTCGAAACCGATAAGGCCGATTGTCACTATTTTGTCAAGCAACCTTTCGTTATGGCTGATCCAGAACTAACAGCAGCGCAGAAAGGGATAATGCTCAAGGAAGGATTCTTCCTAACCCAATTCTTGGACGAGATGAATGTCCTTTGTGAACAAAAGCTGGGGTAATTGGAATTATTTCTTTGTTTTGTTTTAATAAATGCTAAAATGGAATTTATAATTTAGCAAAGGGAATTCATTGTTGAAGGAGATGTTTCCAAAAGCATTTTATGCTAGTGCAGATATGCTTGTGCTGGAGAACATTGCAGTCCAAGGCTACTCCATGACTGACAAATTCAGCCGACAGGACATTAATCAAGCAAAGTAAATTGGTTGAATTAGTCGTCTCTTATTTAAGCAAAAGGCAGTCTGTAGCATTCACTAATTTCTTTTTTTGAACAGACTGGTCCTATCCAGCCTGGCAAAGCTGCATTCAGTGTCTCATATTTTGATTGAAAAAGCAGGATCAAAGGAAGTATTCCTGGAGAAGAATCCAAGTGTCTTTGATTGCATATATGCTCCACAATCTGAGCCCATATTTTCTGCCATTTTCGAAGGCCCGTTTGCATTTTTGATCAAAATGATGGAGGTTGTAATTTTGCTTTTGTGATTTGCGATTATTACTTTGATGATGAGGAATTTCAAACATTCTTTAGGATTCGGATGTTCCAGGGGCAAAAGCGGCTTGGGAGAAAGTAGTGAAATACCAGGGCTCAGGGATCTTCAATTCTTTCCTTCGTCCGCTCGAAGCAGAGTCGCTTTTGTTCTGTGCTAACCACGGTGACTGCTGGAATAACAATATGATGTTCTCTCCCTCCCGTGACCATCTTAAACTGCTTGATTTGCAAATTCATCACATCAATTCCCCGTCAGTGGACATTGGCTACTATCTCTTCAGCAGTACAAAGTTAGAAGTACTCAAGGACTGGAGGAACCTGCTCCAGTTCTACTACGACACTTTCCACGAGTGTAGTCTCCAACTCGCCTATCCAATCCCCTTTTCCTTCCAAGTGATACAATTCAATATTTAATTTTGCTTAATATTTAACTTTGGTCTATTTGAACAGGAACTCTTGAAGGATTTTGCAGTCAAGTGTGAATTCGGATTCCTATATGGATTGTTCATGGCCGTCGTGTTTCAAGCTATGAAAGGACACAACGCAGATGCTTCTGGGTTTGATAGCAATCAGTTCCAAAACATGGTGGCAGACTATGTCCAAAAGAACCAAGATAAGGTCAATGCTACCGTGACCTTTATGGTCGAGGTTACAAATGTATTCCAAGATATTCAGGATTCTAAAGTTTAACTACAGTTTTCAAAATAAAAGTCTAAAAATTAAGTTTTCTAGAGTTCATACCATTGTTAGTAGTTTTTCTGAGAGTGTGTCTCTCACTGCCTTTCCTGTGTTGTAATTTAGACTTGAACTTTGTAATCAAATGAAGAAAGTCTCGGTGATAACACGCTTGTTTTCTTGTTTTAGTATCGCACAGCCCTTTCCTTTTATTCATGAACTTCCTTTCTATTCATAATTCATTATTTGTATTCCATTGTTCCTTGCAATGTAGAAAGTTTTCGGACGTTGTAGCCCAGGAAAAGTCATGTCTCATGTCAAGCAGGTCCCCATTCATGCTATTCTATTCATCAACCTAATTAGGAAACTTTCACTTCGCCTTTCCCTGAGTAAGAACAACACTGTAGCAACCCATCCAAGTTAAAATGCATTCTCCTTCACTGGAATTCCGAATCAAGGTTTCAACACGGTCCTTTTGTCATTTCATTAAAGGGAGACATGACTATTTGTACCCTTAATAGGAACTCTCACCCTGACTTTCACCGTAGGGACCCTTCCCTGCATTATTAACAACCATCGGATCTATATTAAACTGAATTCAAGATTCTAAAGAAAGATAATTTTCAGGAATATTTTTATGATCAAAGGCTTTCCTTCGCCTAGTAATAGCAGGAGAGAGCTTCAAAATGAAAATTACTCGCAAAGTCGCACGTGCCGTGACTCAGAAGGGCCAGTGGCTTCGAGCTTTTCAAGGAAACCGGAATTCATTTGATCATCTTAAGTAATTCATTCGAAAGCGGAACCTTATCGGAAAAGTAATGAAGAAAAAAACGTTTGAGCAAATAGAAGGACTGTGGAGCCGACTGTGTATGGCGGTGCTTCTTATTTTCTCTCTCACGACCACCACTTTCTTTCGCTGGTGGAAGATTGCACGTTCAAGACTGGATTATGGTATGGTTTAGTATGTGTAGCGTCGTGTGCGAATCGAATTGGCAGTCTAGTGAATGAACATGATGAAACCGTCACGAAGGTTTAGCAGAAATTGAAGAGCAGGAAATGTAATGGTAAGAACTTTGGCCTTGCTGGGTGAATACTGTAGGGAAATCCGGGAGAAAGTCGGTCGAATGGAGCCCCACACAAATGACAGTGATGAATCCCAACCCTCAATTTCTGAGCTTTTACTATTCCCCTCCTTATGCTTCAAAGTTAGGAAGTGCATGGAACAAGTTTTAATATAAAAGTGAATGAATTTTACGCCCGCATGTTCTGCTCTCTGGCTATTGAACTTTCACCGCAGCCTTTCTCCTGACATTCAAAAATCCCGTGTCTCAATTAAGGCTGGTAACAACCGGCTTGCTTGGCTGACAGTATAATTAAAACGGAGGGACACACGAAGCCCTGGTCACTAATGAAAAAGCCTTTCAGAGTGTTTTGGCAAACACGCGTTGGCTCGTATGGACTAATTGAGCCTTGTCTAATCCAACACTGTCACAATCCCATAGTAAAAGTATAAAACCACACAACGGTTTTACAATCAAAACCATTTCAAACACGTACTAGAAAAACTCACATTCGAAGCCGAGACAATTAAACTTTTAAAACTTATAAATGTATTTTTTCTTCCAAAATTCAATACCTGAATGGCGTCCAAGTTGATTTCCAATCCCCCAGAACAGAACCAAAAACTTGATCCAAGGGACGTCGTTCATTTTCTAATTTTAAAGGTGCTGGTCTAATTGACAACAACGGTGTTCTGAGCTTGAGTTTAATTTAACTTGAGTGTGAGGTCCGATTGACCTTTCACCTTAAGAATTTTCACCTTAAGACATGTCTAATGAGTCTTTCCTAATCTCCTATTGAAATCTTTTTTTGAACAATAAGGTTCTGGGACTGGGATGAATCTCCGCTCAGTCTGAAGAGAAAGTAAACACTGTCGCTTTCCCTTTGAGGAGTCTGGGGGAAAATCTCTTTCCAGATCCCTTTTAGCAGGACTGTGCAAAGGGAGGATGGTGGTGGTTGTAGTTCAAAAGGAAAAGGAAGTGGGTGATTCTGCTCTGTCTCTGAAACTGTGGAAAATGCTGGCGGTCTAGTTACTAAAGAGCCTTTACACATTTCTGTACTTTCTCCGTTTCCAATGAAGCTACAAGTTCGCCTGTATTTTTATGATGTTCGATCTTTTTCTATCTTCCAAGACAAGATTAAAGAGTCGCCGGGAGGGCATTAGAAATATGCCCATTTGGCCTCATCCTCTTTCTTCTATTAGATTCGGACCACGATTCAGGGTAGGGAACTGGAGAAAGTGGACTTTCTCGGGAGTTTGTGCCTTGCATTGGTGATGGGTAAGAGACACACACGTGGTGGTAGTGGTGACAGAAGGGAAGAAGGATGGTTAATGTGGAAAGTTTGGCTCATATTTACCAATAATTCCATTACCATTTCCCTCCTTTCTCTCAAGGAATGAAGGAATGGAAGGAAGAAATGGGGAAAAGAGAAAGTCTTACTGTCTACTGAGAGATGGATTTATAACACCAAGAACAAAATGAGTTGTGGACAGAGACAATGGAATTAGATAATTGTTTTACTTTCACCAACGCTTCCTTCACTCGTCATAAAGGGAGAAAGCACAGGGCTTCTAATTAATTCCGGGGTTTCAAAGAGCTTTCAAAAAGAGCTCAAATGCGTAAGCCTCATTTCACAAAATACAGAAAATTCTTCAGGATTTTGGAAACCACGGATACCAGATCATCAGCTAGAGCTTCTTCGAAGCAGAACTGCAATTGTAATAGCTGTTCAGCTTCGTTAGATCCAACTGTCAAAAATCATAAGATTTTTATAAATCCTGAGGTTTACTTGTATCTTTACCACACTGAGGGCTCGTCTTTGACCCATCATGACCCCACCAGATTCATCTTTTGGAAAAATTGTTTGCAGTTTCGGCCTTTTTGCAAATGCGAAAGCACCGTAGTGAGTAAGTGACAGAATGTCATAAGCCCCGGCATAGTTTGCTACCGGCGGTTCCACCACCAGGAAATTGTGCTTCCGACCTGAAAAACAATTTTCTTAGAACATAGAACGAAATCCTTTGATTTAAAACGTCCTTACTTTCAATTATGTTTTGAAATGAAATTTGAATGTAGGAATCCCGATCCATTCGGCAGTGCTCATGAGCGAATCCGAGAACATGGAGTAGCTCATGGAGGATATTTCCCATCCTAAGACATCCACGGTTCAATGTCACCAACTGCTGACCTCCGATTCGGCCTATGAAACTTCCACAGGGACCTCGTGCTTTTGTGATTAAAACAGAGTCATTATGGGCATCTAATTTGGGAACGAAACGGATGCATGAAATGTTCCCAATTTTATAAATTGCTCGTGTAATCAACTCCTGCTCTGGAGAATCTGAAAATCATGGAAATTAAGCATTAAAAAACATGAATTTGTGTGAATTACCAAATTGTGGATCCAAGGCATATGGAATTTCACCGTCTTCCCAAACACTGATTGGTCCATCTTCCATTCTACCTGGAAAATAGAGTACAAAGGCTTGTGAGGTTGCTAGCTACTTTATCAATTTGTTTCTCACCATATTTTTGCATGATTTCGCATTCTGCGAATTCCTTTTGTTCTTCGTTTCCTGCAAGAGGTCCATATATCTATTTCCCATAATGAAATTTTTTTACCAAAGCGTTACTATCGTTTGTTCCATTTCCATTTACTTGAAGCGAGAGTGTTTCTCCGTCATGATTTATCTAAAATTTCAGTCATGCGAGAAATAGCGTAGAAAGTTATGGACAGACTGGTTTCCTAACCTGGGTTGAAGACGCAGCACCGCCGCCGCGTTGAAACTCACCGTTCCAGAACAGAATTCCGGAAATCAGTAGCGCCTTCTTAATTTTAGCGGACAAACAATACATCATCTTTAATGGGAAGGAATCTGTCGATCAATGGGAATTGGAGCGGAGGAGCAAAGGATAAGAATTTTATTCGTTTGCATGCAATTGACCTTTCTAATGTCAACAGAATGTCTATAATTGATTCCAGAGTCTCCACGTGCAGGGCCATGACCCAGATTTCTGGAATTCATAATCATAACTCGATACTTCCGCGTTATTATTCATTCATTGACTCCCAGTAATGAAGTTGCTGATGCTGAAACCAAGTTCCAGACGCACTTTCCTGAGGAGGAGAGTGCACTTAACATTATTCTAACGAGGTGTCACCTGAACTAATTAGAATTGACGTTTAGTGTCAGCCTAGGTGCGATATTCCATCTCCATTTGTATTACATTATAAGCCCTTAATGAAACCAGAAAAGCTCCTTTCTGCTCTGCTCACTTCGCTTTCTTTCCTTGAAATCAGGGCAGTCCCCTTGGTGGGAATAGGATTGAGAATAATGACATCCAAATGGCGGATCTTAATTTCCGGGTTCATCCCATTATCTTTCCCAATTTCTTTGATTTTCTTCCTTCTTTTCCCCTGATCCTCCTCCCTCATCTTCAGATGAAAAAGGGGAGCCTAATCTCCACTATTTTCGGAAGGAAAAGAAGAATAGGAAATAAAGCATCACTTGAGCCACCCTCTCAACTTTCTCGGGGTTTTATGATGAAAAATTCGACTGAGAAAGAGCAACCAGAACTTCACAAGTTTCAGAAGATTGGGGCTTTTCCATCAGTAAATGAAGTTGTGCGTCCAATACTTCAAACAAGAAGGGAAGAAAACCATTCATCAAAACTTTGTTGTTATAAAATCTCCCATTTCATCCAAACCGAAAACAAACATTTATACAAAAGTTAATCGCAAAGTGTATTGACGCAAAGGGAAAGGTAACTTTCTCCTTCGTGGTTTCAATTCGATTACTAACGTGGATGTTACAGTGTCGGAAAAGGTGAGGAAACAACAATCGTGTGACAAGAGGAAAGAAAAGTTAGCGTTTTTAAAATTCTGGCAAAAGCGTGTGTTCCTTGTAGTTCTATCGTGGTGTCGGCGAGCTGTCATGTTCATAATAGAAAGTTGAATTGGGGGAATATTTCTTCTTCTGCAGAGGAGAAGAAGGAGAGAAAGTTTTCTTCATTTCCTACACTTTCACTTCCGTCGAATTCCGTTAGCTCCTGTTCAAACGCCTTATCCGTCTGTTGACAAGTTGGACAAGAGGGAAGAAGATTACATTTTCCAAGGGAGGTTATATTGGGGGATTCCAAGTGTGTAGCCAACCGTCTTTTGTTTCCGTCCTTGACTTTAACCACTTCAACCAAGAAATGATTCTAAGACGGAAATCAACCAACTGGAAATCCACAAGTTCCAATATCCAAGCAATTTGTCCAGTTCCTATGGACAATTCAACCACTTCCCAATGAAGACTTCCCAATGAACCTAAAGTCCACTTGATCTGGACAAAAATTCAGCATGAATCACATTCGGATTTCTCAAAAATGTAGGGAATTTGGACACAAAACAAGGGCTGTTGATACGCCAAAAGCGACACCAACAATCACATGTAGGCAACTGCCATTTGGATTAATCTACAAGGGGAAAAATAATTTTTTTTTTCAACGGCTCTGAAGCTATGCGTCCAAATCCTCACAAAAGTTGCGGAAATTCGGCCAACTTTATTTTCCCCATTTCCAATTTTTTTTATTTAGAATTGGATAATGGCCTCTTCTGAAGGGATCTGGACCCTTGGCGTTTATGTACAAAGTCTGAAATTCCATTTGCCTTGGTTGTGTAGACTTTGAGTCCATAATACCCTAATAAAATTTTAAAGTGCGATGCTCGAGTGATAGAGAGCAGAGCACTTTGACTCTCAATTTTAATTCGGAGTTAGTTTGTGTGTCCCTGACTTTGCATGTCCCGGATGATTGAAGAGGAAATGCTGTTGAGCAGGAAGAACAACCACTTGAGCTTCAAATTGATTTGCCTTTCTGACTTTCACTGCTTTCCCTTTTATAGGACCCTTTAACGACAGAGCGTGAGGGAAGTTTCATTATGATTTTGGATTCTGGTAGATCCCTTATCCTCCTGAATACATTTATCTCCGCACCTTTTTCCAAAATGTCAATATCTGTTTAGTCTGAAAGGGAAATTCATGGAGACATGAAGTGACACAAGGCACGAGTGATAAAGGGAACCCCTCTTCATCCTAAAGTAGTTTCCAAAAGGATAGAAAAATTCAATTGCAAGATGCTGCACTGGATTTTTCCTTTCAAATTCCAGGTCGTTCAACCCGAGAATTCAGACCCACACGCACAGACTGTCCTTGGTATTTAAAGATTTGCGATTTCAAGCATTTTCCAAAATCACACGACTAGGAGCACCTCTCCTTAGTCATAGTGTGTATGAATTTTTGCAATAAAATTTCTCCCTGCTGAACCAAGGAGGGAGCCCATTTCGGATTCATGGACGCTAGTTCTCCACTTTAGATCCCTAGATCATCAGAAAATACCAGAGCCCTACTGCCGCAGAATTCCAAATGCTATTCAAAAGTCCTCATCATGAAATTCAAATTGTCGGTTCAACACTCCGAAGAATCGGGAATGACTTTCTTTTCATATTTCAAGCTAAAGTGGAATTTCAAACACTTGCAAACTGCGAGGGTCGCAGTTTTCTGCTGCCTCTAGCTGCTAAGCTGCCCGGAAGCCAGACGTGGACATGAAAGTTTTCTTTCCTTTAGATTGATCGGACCGTGTGGGAACTGTTGTGTGTCTTGAACAATTTGCTAATGGTATTGGCATTGTTCTTAAGCACCACAGGAGCCCCTTGTCCCTGTCCAGTTTGCACAAAGTCAGCCTTTAGAAGTACGGCCTTCATCCCGTTTTACTGTTCAGAACATCGATCATTTTCTCTAAAGTTTTTTGGCCACGTTAAACCACTATCGAGGGATAATATTTTATCCTCAAGGCTGAAGGAAAAGGCTTCACCAGGGAAGGAAAAGGATTTCCAGAATTTATTTCTGTCATGTTTCCTTTTCTTCACCATTTACTGGAGAGCTGGAAAAGGTCCTGATGTATTAAACTTAACGTGGAACAACATTTTCACAGCGATACAAACTTTTCGGTTAAAGGGAAAGCTGAAAAGGACCATAAATAATATTCTTTGTCCAGAGAAAGACACAAGTATTTACATAGACTAGACGCACCCGGTTTCACTTTCCTTTTACTTTAGATTTCCGAATCGCCTGACTTTCACTTTGAGCGTCAAAGTCAGAGATTCCTTTTGAGCTAGGGTAACAGGATATGAAGAATCGGATTGTAAATAACAGTTCAGTTTACCAAAAGACTCGCAGTCCAGGAAGTCTAAATGTGCTGGAAGGCACAATAAAAGTTTCACCTGAGAACACTCTGAAATGACCTTAAGTGACCTTAAATGACCTTTTTCGATTTTTAAGAGAACAAATGACCCAGTTCCCAATCCCTCATCATTCATCTTTCTCCTCGATACATCGATCTCAATCCCAAGTTGAAAGGTATCGACAGAGATACTTTTTACAAGGAAATGGAAAACCTTTCGTTTTACTTTTTTGGAATAATTTCCTCTCGTCGCGTCGCTTTTGATTTGTCAAAGATGCAAAGATGGCTTCAGTTTTTCCGATTTAACTGACACGTCTGAACCGAAGAGTTCTTATCTTTTCTGAGAATTTTTTTTTAGTAATTTACGATCCTGGAAGAGGAAGTGGAAGGAAAAATTTTTCTCATGAGGGACCAATTTTCCTTTCTCTTGCTTTCTCCAAAGTCCCTGAACAATACGTCAAAAGCCAAGATTTCTGGAAAATCTGGAAATTCCTGGAAGGGTCCATGTCAAATGACGCCTTGGCGTTACTTTATTCCCTGATGGAAGCTCATAAAATATTGGAAAAGACTCCACTGTAATTGATCGGATTTTATCCGCTTCCGGCGTTTGACATTTCCGGACCCTTTCATCTTAATTGAGATTCAGAAGGAATAATTTAGAATTCAGAATAAAAAAACGAGGATCTAATTCACAGTAATCAGCACAAGAATAGAACTTTACCTGAGAATTGTAATTAGAGGGAAGCTTTAGAATAGAAATGGAATGGTGTCTTCCTTTAAGCAAGAGTGCCTGACCAGAACCAAAAAATCTTATTTGTAAATACTGGTTTTTTTAAATTGTATTAAACGTGCAATGTGTAACAAACTGGCTTCAAAATGAGAACAAATTTCGATCCATTCATCCCTCAGTCGATGATTTGTCTAAGGCTAAATGATGGGGGAGAATCTTCGTAAATCTAACTGACTAAATTATAATTGATGCCGTTGCTGAGACTTTTCACCACATTGAATAGTCCATGTCGTCGCTCCCAAAGGTCAGGAAGAAACCCATGATGGTTAGATATACGACAATGTTGGCTCCAACGGTGAACCAACAGGCTGAAGTTGTGATCTGCCAAAACAAGATAAATGTCAAGTGAATCAGTGAGTATAAGTAACTTCCTAAGTGACCTTACCACCGGGTCTAAGAAAGGATGTCGATGGAGAATAATCGGCAGTCCAAATGAGGAAATCACCTGTGGATCAAATCAGATTTACAGCTACTCTCCTCTGTCACCCCATTATCAAGTCATACTATCCCGATTGTGATGAATATCGCCAGTTCTTGACAGGAATTTGAAGAGCCTCCAACCCCCATAGAGTTATATCGCTTTGAAAGGAGGAAAGGAATTGGCGACAACATGTAGAAGACTATGACGAAGAACGAGTACCAACTAAAAACATGACAATGATAGAGGTCAGACTTAATAAAAAGGGTAAAATGAGGTTCAACGAACTTTGAGTCTTCATTGCCAGGCTTTCCTCCCGTGGCACAGCCGACAATCAGCAAGGTCATCCCAACAGAACCAAAGAAAGCAAGGCCGACTAGCCTAATGTAAACAAGGTCAAGTTCATCAATAATTTAGTAAATCTTATCTTAAAATAACAATCATTGGATTAGCATTGGATAACTTACGCTGCACATCATCCAGAGGTCAAAGATCATGTTCATTCAGTTGACCAATTGCACAAGTGACATGATCGTTTTTCATTGGGAAAACATAAAAAGTAGACAAACAAAAGCAAAAGAGATTAGAGTTTATGAGTCATATGATGACACAGGTGTGACTTTTGACTTACCCTTGAGTCCTGCCATTGTAGAGAGGTCACCAAGGGTCAATTGATGTCTTACTCTCTACCGTTAACTCCTCAACAGAGCCTGAGGGTGCAAATTAAATTGACCAAATACCAAATTAGCGTTGAATTGAATTCAACTTTCTTTGTTTTGATTTTAATTTTCAGTGTTACTTTCCCTGCCAAAGTTGGCAACGGCTTCTTCCCTTGGGATGAGTTGTGCTCCTCCGAAAATGAAAAATAGACAGTTTTATAGTAATAAATTATCATAAAAATGGTCAATTATGTTCATACATCGGATATAATTGAAGGAATTGTAGTAATTATGGATTATAGATGAACGTAGAGGTCATGACATTGACCTTTTGCCGAATGTCAAGGTAGAGAGCACGACTCTTGGGTTGCCATGGCAGCCGGCGCAACTTGGCAACGGAGCATGAGCTTGAGTTTTGTGAGGAAAAAGTCTACGTGTTTCTGCCGACAGGATTTCAGTTGTGCTTGTCACTGTGTCATTCAATCTTTACTTTTTGGAGAGATCAGCCGATTCGTCTTTCTTGTCTGTCCTTTGATTTGAGGTCAGGAAAGGTCAGTAATTGTACTACAAGAGAGGAATAGAGGTGTGCAAGAGTCCCTGGCGAAAGGATGTCGGCAGGAGGTCAAAAGTAAGTTTATTTACATCAACCAAGTATCCTTTATCATTGTGTCAAAAAGGTCAATCTAAATTGTCATTGTAACTCTCAGTGAGGATTTGGCAACGGCCATTCTGAAAAAGAAGACTAAGCCCAACCGGCTTATCGTCGAGGAAGCACCATCAGATGATAACTCGGTCGTCGGCCTGTCTCAGGTGATTTTGTGACAAAGGAAGTGCTGATGATGTAATGCTAATCCATTTTATCCTCTTCTCCAGGCCAAAATGGACGAGCTGGATATCTTTCGTGGAGACACAGTGCTGCTGAAGGGTAAACGACGCCGTGAAACCGTCTGCATCGTTCTGTCTGACGATAAAGTCGGTGATGACAGGATCGCGATGAACCGTGTTGTTCGGAACAATCTCCGTGTCCGCCTGGGGGACGTTGTTTCTATTCAACACTGCCCAGATGTACAGTACGGGAAACGTGTTCACATCCTTCCCATTGATGATACGGTAGAAGGGCTCACCGGCAATTTGTTCGAAGTCTACTTGAAACCTTACTTCCTGGAAGCTTACCGTCCAATTCATAAAGGTGATATCTTCATTGCACGCGGTGGCATGAGAGCTGTTGAATTCAAAGTCGTGGAAACTGATCCTGCTCCGTTCTGCATTGTGGCACCTGACACGGTCATCCATTGTGAAGGGGAGCCAATCAAGCGAGAGGTAAAGGAAGGAATTGAAATGGTTTTAGATATTTTATAAACTCTTGACATTGTGATTTATAGGCAGAAGAAGAGCAGTTGAACGCCGTGGGTTATGATGATATCGGTGGGTGTCGGAAGCAGTTGGCTCAGATCAAAGAAATGGTGGAACTTCCACTTCGTCATCCAAGTCTCTTCAAGGCAATTGGTGTGAAGCCACCACGAGGAATTTTGCTTTATGGACCACCAGGTACTGGCAAGACGTTGATTGCCAGAGCCGTTGCAAACGAAACAGGAGCTTTCTTCTTCCTAATTAACGGACCTGAAATTATGAGCAAATTGGCTGGAGAATCTGAGTCGAATTTACGAAAAGCGTTCGAAGAAGCTGAAAAGAATTCACCGTCGATCATTTTTATTGATGAGTTGGATGCTATTGCTCCCAAGCGAGAAAAGGTAACGTCTTATTTTATTGGCTTTTATTTAAGTTTATGATATTAATTAATATTTATGTATTTTTAGACTCACGGTGAGGTCGAGCGTCGTATCGTGTCCCAGCTGTTGACTCTTATGGACGGTTTGAAGCAACGATCTCACGTTATCGTTATGGCCGCTACGAACCGACCCAACTCAATTGACGCAGCTCTTCGTCGTTTTGGTCGATTTGACCGTGAAATCGACATCGGGATTCCAGACGCAGTTGGACGAATGGAGATTCTTCGTATCCACACCAAGAACATGAAGCTGTCTGATGACGTCGATCTGGAGAAGGTGAGATCTAAAAGGGTACTGAATTTTTAAAATCTAAACGTTTTTTTTTGTTTCCCGTCAGATTGCTTCTGAGAGTCACGGTCACGTGGGAGCCGATTTAGCTGCCTTGTGTTCCGAAGCCGCTCTTCAACAGATCCGTGAGAAAATGGACTTGATTGATTTGGAAGATGATCAAATTGATGCTGAGGTTTTGAACTCTCTTGCTGTCACGATGGACAACTTCAGAGTAAGGATTTTTTTTTCAAATTTTTCGAATCTAGGCCGTGACCTTTCTAAATACTTATTTTTATTTACAGTATGCCTTGGGTAAGAGCAGTCCAAGTGCTCTTCGTGAAACAGTCGTGGAAGTCCCCAATGTCTCCTGGGAAGATGTCGGTGGTTTGGAAAATGTCAAGAAAGAACTGCAAGAACTCGTGCAGTACCCTGTGGAGTATCCGGACAAATTCCTCAAGTTCGGCATGTCGCCTTCCAAGGGAGTCTTGTTCTACGGCCCACCTGGATGCGGTAAAGTTTCCATACTTTCAACATTAAAATTTTCAAAAATCATGTTTTTCTTTCCACAGGGAAGACCCTTTTGGCCAAGGCCATTGCGAACGAGTGTCAGGCTAATTTCATCAGCATCAAAGGACCTGAACTCCTCACCATGTGGTTCGGAGAGTCTGAAGCCAACGTTCGTGATGTTTTTGATAAGGTAAGAAAATATTTACACATAAAAATGTTTACAAAAACGCTAAAAATGATTTTAAATTAGGCTCGTGCCGCTGCCCCCTGTGTCTTGTTTTTTGATGAGTTGGACTCCATTGCCAAGGCTCGAGGTGGAAGTGTCGGGGACGCCGGTGGAGCTGCGGATCGTGTCATCAACCAAGTTCTAACTGAAATGGATGGCATGGGCGCAAAGAAGAACGTATTCATTATTGGAGCTACAAATCGACCAGGTGAGGAAAGCCATTTGCTAAAGTAATGTCAACGGTTTAATATAAAATTGACTTTCAGACATCATTGACCCTGCGATCCTTCGGCCTGGGCGTCTCGATCAACTCATTTACATCCCATTGCCAGACGAGAAGTCCCGTGAAGCTGTTTTCCGTGCTAACCTTCGGAAGTCACCCATTTCTAAGGTAAGAAATCACTAATTGGATTTTGTCAGTGCATAAATACTGCTGATTACAGGACGTGGATTTGATCTACTTGGCCAAAGTTACTCATGGTTTCTCCGGAGCGGATTTAACTGAGATCTGTCAGCGTGCGTGTAAATTGGCTATCCGTCAATCCATCGACATAGAGATCCGTCGTGAAAAGGAACGTGCACAGAATCCAGCAGCCGCTGAGGAAATGGATGTAAGAGTTGTACCCCTCAAATGAGAACATTTTATACCCTTTGGATTATATTTTGAATCTTTAATTTTTAGCAGGATGAAGAGGATCCAGTTCCAGAAATCACCAAAGCACATTTCGAGGAAGCGATGAAGTTTGCTCGACGATCTGTTTCTGACAATGACATCCGGAAGTATGAAATGTTTGCGCAAACCTTGCAACAATCTCGTGGATTTGGAACTAATTTCCGGTAATTTCTAGCTTTGGAAGTCAATGGATCCGAAGATTTTGATTTTTAACTTGTATTTTACTAGATTCCCAGCTTCTGCTGGAGGTAGCGGTGGTGGTGGTGGTTCGGGTCAACCCCAAGGTCAAGGTCAGTCCCAAGACGATGGAGACGATCTCTACAGTTAGATCATCCACAATAACTACATAATGAAGAAACATTAATTGGCATTCCCAAAATTACTTATTTCGTCAGTCCTTCCAAAATTAGACTGATGAAGGTCCCAAATTAATTAGAAGTGTTAGCCATTTCCCAAAAATTAAAAAATAATCCTGTTTCTTCTCCTTTGTAACGACCCACTTTATATTTAAAATCCTTTAGAATTTACACTTATACTTGAGTCTTGTAAATTAAGAGGGTTTAATAAAAATCATTTCCTAAAATTAAAACCAGATTCCCCAGACTCACCGCAGCCAAGAAACTAATGTCAACTCCCCAACCACATTTGCCCTATTTTCCTCACTTTTATTTTATAGCAAACTGAAATTGGAAATGAGCTTAAATTAGCATTGCTTATTTAGCAACAATATTTTTTGAAGTTGAAATTGTATTGTAATTGCTAACTTTAAATTGAAAGTAGGCAAAAACCTGTGTAGAATCCTTGCTTAAACTGTTGTGGTGAGTCTAATGATGTCAATGATGGAGTTCTATCGTTCATAAAACTAAAGTGGAATTCGTACATTTTGAATCCTGTACACTCATGTCAAAAGGTCAACTGGGCCTGGAGGTGTTAGAAATGGGTGAACAAGACAATAGGACAGTGGTCAGATCCGTTCACTTCCTTCCGGATGAGACTCTCACAGAGGGAGGAGTCCTTCAGTTTCTCAGAAATGAGAAAATAATCCAGTCGCCAACCAACATTCTTCGTACGTGCGTTCCCAATGTATGTCCAGAACGTGTATGCTTTATCTTGATCTGGATGGAGCGAGCGGAAAGTGTCCACAAGCTTGGCACTGTTCAGCAACTCGGTGAACCCATCACGCTCTTCCTGCGTGAAACCAGCGGTGCAAGTATTCGTCTTTGGGTTAGCAAGGTCTATAAAAAATTTTAGTTTTAGGTCAAAAGGTCATTTTAGAAAGTATATATTTTACCAATGGCCTCGTGGGCAACGTTCAAGTCACCCGTGATTATAACAGGCTTCTTCTCATCCAAGGATTTGACATACTCTCGCAACAATCGGTCCCAGGTTTGACGCTCCCCGTTGCTCACACGCTGTGGATATAGTTTTGGATGAGCATCGTCTTTCACACCTCGGCCACTGTTAGGAACATCTTGAAAAAAGTAGGACAGTTTTAGTATACCAATTTCTAGGGAATTTTAAGAATTTGAGCTGTAAGCACTTACATGCATTCAACAAGTAAAACTTGTCAAACTCGGTGACAATTAGCCGTCCCTCTTTGTTGAATGCACGCTTCGATTTTTTGTCAGCGTCCGAGTCCTCATCCGCAATTGCAATTCCGTATGATACCGATTCCGGTTTTTGTTTGGAGAATGTGGCGACTCCGTTGTGCCCGTTTTCCTCTTCGTGGTAAACCCAGAATTGATTAGGGTAGTTTGGAATTGTTTTCAATTCTATTGGTTTTGTCTTTTCTGAACATTTCGTTTCTTGTAGACACATGATATCCGGCTTTTCATTCTCCAAGTAATCCAAACCACCTTTCTGGAAATATAAACCAACAGTTAGAACTGAGAATTCTAAGATTTCAGTCACTCTGGCTTACCTTCACCCATGCTTTGATACCAGCGACATTCCAACTTGCGATTTTAAAATTCCAATCTGCACCTGATGCTGATTTCTTGTCGCAGGCCAAATCCAGTGATGTATAGTCGGTATCAGTCCGATTCATTGGTGTTGGTGCATCCCCTTTTCCCTTATCACTGGAACCAGAAGCGGCTGGTTTCTCATGCATCTTTACTGCCACTGGTTTCAAAGGTTCCACTTCATCGCTGTCAAGATCATCCATTTCAGCCTCCTTGGAACTATCAACTTCCTCAGTCTTTTCTTCTGGCTCTTCGCTGTCTTCCTCAACGGGGACTTTTGAACTCTTGTTTTCAGCAACTGGCTTGGTCTCCTTTACTTCCTCTTCTGTCGTTGTACCATCATCACCTTCCTCATCTGGCTTCTTCTTCTCAACTTCGTCTTGTTCCATCTCCTCCTCACTCTTCTCCACACCTTCATCCAGCTTGATCTTCTTGTTTCCATTAGCCGCTGCCTTTGGCTTCCGCCCTCGTTTCTTTGGTGATGGAGCTGCTTGACGCTTTGGCTGGGACCGGGTAGGAGCCTTTTCCTTCTTCATTTTCTCCTTTTTCTTTTTCCCGTATTCACTACCCGAAGTTTCACCAGAGACAGAAGCCTCCTCTTCGGACACTTCCTCGGAAGAAAACTTTTCCTCCTCTTCATCTTCAGAGGACTCGGCAGGGCGTTTCCGTCTTCCATTTGAACTAGCTGCAGCTTTGGGTTTCCGTCCTGGACGTTTTTTAGGACTCAGGGTCGCCTTCCCAGCAGGCTTCCTCCCTCTCTTTGCCGGAGTCTTCTTCGGTGAAGTTTTGCCCTTCTTTTTCTTCTTTCCGTATTCACTTCCTGAACTCTCAGCAGCATAGTCAGACCCAGTGTCATCCGCTGGTGAGCTGGGAACTTCATCTTGGAAATCTTCATCGGACCCTTCGTCTTCTACGTAGCTCTTTGCCACACCACGCGTTGCTCTAGATGGTTTGTCAGCCGTCTTGGAACCACCAGCATCTTTCGCCGAACCACGCCCGCGTCCCATATTGATGTCACTGCAAAACATAAAAGAAACTGAATGAAGAGAAAATACTTCTACTGTACCTCGTGGCCACTAAATACACCTGTTGTCATCCCCTTTAGACCCTTGTAAACTCTTACTTAGACCAATGGTCACTTACATTTGGTTTGATGTGTTGAATTCACGTCCTTGATTAGTAGTCGGAGCGATGTCAATGAACCCTTTGCCTTTGACAGAACCCGAGTGAAAGACCGGCACCACGGGGAACTTTGGGTACTGAAAATAAATGTGAAAATGACTGTGTGTGAGAGGACGACGACCTTGTGTTATAAATTGAACCAGAACCCTTGTCCACTTGTGACAAATCCTGCCTATTTAGAATCTAAAAATGGAAGAAAAGTTGCTTTTTACGTGGAATTTGAGCGTAGTCGATCAGTGGAAGCAGCTTCCCCTCCAACGAGCAGCAGGAAAAGTCAATGATGAAAAAATACTCAAAGGACGCTTCGTGTGGGCTGTTGTGCACTCCGTCTCGTCTCCTTTTCTCCACTCGGCTTTCACAGCTGGCGCGTGCGCAGGAGCCAAGGAGGAGGAGACACAGGTGACCCACAAGCAGCGTCTCCCACAAGGGGCAAAATGATAAAGGTCAATCAGCCTCTCCAGTCACTAATTTTGTACAATAAAAAAACCATTATACTTGCCCCGGCATTTATTGCCAATTTTTTCAATTTTTTTTTTGTAAATTGTAATGCCTATTTCTCCATGTTTTTGCTAAGAGAGAGAACTTGGAAGTAATATTTTGTACTCTTTCTAGTAGTTTCCTGGTTAGGCTAATTTACCTTGCTTACTAGGATTATTGTAAACCACGCATTGTCGATTTGAGCACCTAATTCGTATGCTGGAGCTAGAGCTGGAGTTTTTGCTTGAGAACTTCCTTTGAGACTATTCCGTTGTGACTATTTAGATGGATTAAGTTGTACTAGGTTTTGTTTCATGAGGACTTAACTCAAGGCCAGTATTTCTGGTACAATGTGCGTAGCGTCTTATCCATGACCCAATCCACAGAGTGGTCAATGGGCTTGACAATGAAAGGAATGGAGGACAGTCCGATGGCAGTGGTGGTCCACTTCTGAGCCATAGGAGGCATTACCCGGACCTTCTTCAGGAGCAAAGCGGAAATGAAACAGAGCCGGTTGATTGTAAAGCCAGGGATGGCTACGGAAGCTATGTTTAAACAAAATTATTAATTGATGGCATTACGATTAAAAGGCCTGTAGAATTTACCTAGTGTTTGCCAAATCAGGACATCAACTCCTGTCCTCAGCTTCAGTTTCTGAAATCCCAGAAAAGTTCAGCATTTATTTCACGTCCTCTGCATGCGACAGTTCACTTGACAGTTGACACTTACAGTTTCCTTTAAATCTTTAGTCTTGTCGTTGGTATCAGCTAGGACGTATCCAAATGCCACAGCATATGAAAATCTCACAAGATTTCGATGGATCAAGGCTCGGAAAGATTCACCGACTTCGTTTGCATATCCTATAGAAGCAAAGTATTCAGATTCAATTTAGATTCCTGATTCTCCATGAACACGGCAAAACGATTATATAAACGTAAGGTTACGTTTACCTAAAAAACGAATAGGCGTGTCTCTGTAAATGTCAACAGCTTGTGGTGGTTCCTCTTTTGTGATAGTGATTATCATGGTACTCTCCTTAACCTTCTTCTGATTTCCACCAGGACTGTTGGCCATAATTAATTAGGATTTGAGGAATTAGTCTTTTAGAAGGAAGTCCACATTGTGATTCTAAAATAAGGGCAAGACAGATAGATGGTTAACTTCCAATGTACCTAAGAAGATAAAGCACAACGAGGTTATTACCGTGTATGGCAGCAACAGTTCGACAGGTGGATGTGACCTCAGAATGACCCAGTGACCTCAAGCGATGACCAACAGCTCGACCCTCACAAAGACAAGCAGACACTGCAATTGTTTTCTTTTTTTGATGAAAAGCGTGATAACTTTTTCCCGCCAAATCCCTTTGATTTTTGGGGCTCCTTGAGACAATCCGAAGCAAAGCGTCACTTCCCTTATGCCCATGAAAACAACTTTTCTAAAAAAGACTTGTTCTGAAGTTCATTTCTGAATTTTTTTTGGTTTTGAAACAATTTGTTTTAGACATATGGAGTTGAACATGGAAAATCATATTTGAACTGGTTCTCTTGGCTGCCTAGAAGCATGTTATCATAGGCTAAAGTGTTCAGAAGAGCCCCAGCCTCTGAGTAAGCGGAGTCGAAACGTGAATTTGGATTGGCTCCTCCCTCCATCCCCGCTGCCAGTTCCGCGTCATAGTTTTCTTCATTTGGAATGAAAAAGGCCAGAACTCCGCCGGCTGTTTGAATGATCCCGAGAGAGATGCAGCCAAGGATGATGTCTCCACCTGACATTTGTCTCACAGCTATGATGAGAAAAGGTCCAATGATGAGAGCAAAGCCGTTGAAGAAGAGCAGATAGGCCCAGCAGCAGGACATGTAGCGGCGAGGGATGGTGAGCAACGTCAGTCGTGGAATGGAGCCTACGATTAGTCCTTCAAGGATCCCCGCCACAAGAGCCCAGACCAAGATCCAGCTGTAGTCTAACGCCTCTTGGAGAAGAAAGTAAATTGAAGCAGTTCCTGTTCAATTAGAAATCATCAGCTAGGACTTCTGTGTCTGTCTCTGTTTCCATTTGACTCACCGAAACAGGCAACTTGGAAAACAGTTCGGTTGAATAAGAAGGTGTGGTTGTCGTTGAGGAGGACACAGAGACGACCAACAGCGGAAGCAAGTGAGAGCCACATCATGATACAAATTGCATCAAACGTGGTCATTGCAAAGTCAAGCTGGGTGTATGAGATGAGGAGAATGTACGGGACGTAGAGTGTGGTCACGGCGCATGAGCTAACGATAGCCCAAAGCAAAAAGGAAAAGTCAGCTACGGCAGACACGTCCAGAATGCAGACACAGATACCTACATTACAAACATGGCCTTTAAAATGTACTGAAAACGTTCTCAATCCACGCCATCTTGCATGATCCTTCATTCTCTTTTCTCATTGGTGGACAATCCTCGATTTCGTCAATTTCTTCATCCATGGCAGCTTCGATGCAATCCTCTACGATTCCGTGCTTGGTGCCTGGAGGCTTGAATGGATTGGGATGTTTGGCTTGTCGAGGTATTGTAGGCAATGCAAACGTCATTGCAATGCATCCAAGCACCAGGAAGGAAATGATGAGCATAATCCACTTGTAGGTCATCGTCGTCTACCAGAATCGATCTGTTGTTAAACAGAATAGAACTTGGATACGCAAGGAGCACTTACTTCAATAGCCAATGCGTAAATGACTCCGTGAAAGACTACCGATCCAATTGGTGCAGACAGAGAAAGCAGGGCTAGAGCAAGGCGCATCTTTTTTTGGAAATGGCGACTGCAAAAAGGGAAAGTGACGATACTAAACGTTTTTGTAAGTTTGTTTTACAGGACAGATGATGCTGCTGCAGATAGGGCAAAAGAAGATCCAAATCCAATGAGCACCATGCGAGCACCGTAGTAGGCGTACAGGTGAATCTCCAAAGCATCCAAGACGAGGCCGATGAAAACGAGAAGCAATCCAAAAATGCAAGTGAGACGTTGGCCCATGCAATTCATCACACACGTCGCCACTTTACCAAACTAGTCAAGCACATTACATTAGAGTTTACGTTATTTAAATGTTAAACTCACGCAGAATACAATGGCGTATGTCACAGCTGAAATGAGGACGATTTCCAGTGATCCCATTCTGTAAGAAGCCTTTGTGTAGGGCAACAAGAGACCAATGGAAAGATGGATTCCAAAAATGACTGAGCAGATGAACACGGCGCAGAAGCAGCAAGCCCAATCCTTCATCCCGTCATAAGCATTCGGGTGCTTCAGTGGAGAAGCGTCAGAAAGACTCTTGAAGTAAACCGAACTAAAGTAACGCTGCTGTCGATACTGCAGGATGCAAAGGAGAAAATAAAATGGCGTCACCGAGCATTTCTTACTTCTCCGCCGTACCTTGGTGGTTCCGGAGGCGCAAGGATTGGTGGCAAATGTCCAATCTTCCAAGATGGCAGCTGAACGAATGTCCAGCATGCCTCCTGGCCCAGGAGCCCGAGCCATTGGCTCTGCTATAGAGTAATTTAGAAATAAAAATTATAAGAAAACTAACTAAAAGTCCAAAATTAGTTGGTTTATTCAAAACTAAAGGTTTGGTTCCTATTTTTATTTATTTGGATTCGTTTTTTAATGCTGCAGTTAATGGTGATGAAAACTCTCGAGTTCTAATGAGAACTTGTTCTAAAATTCTGAATTCTAACCCTTTCCTCATATATTTGCTAGTTTATTTCCGTTAGTTAGAAAATGTACCAGAAATCCGTGATTTTTAGCTCTTCAAATTACTCAAGTGGACATGGAAAATCATCTATTCAAACGACACTGGCTGTCAAAACGGGTTGATTCTAGTTAATTGGAAATGGGAATGCGACGTTCCGCACGCAGCGCAGCTAATCTGCGTCAATGGTTGCATTAACTTGGGAAAACTTTCCGAAAACGAGTGTGACTTATCACTGAATGAGTATCACACGATTTACGATGAATTTTGATAGTAAATCTGGTAGATTTTCGGAGATTTTTGGAGATTTTCATCCCGGGTGCGGACATTTAGAAATTCCTATTTGAAAGGCAAATTCTGTTAGCTAGTTCCTCATCGTTTCAAAATTTATTATTTCTAAAAAATGGATTGAAGAGAATGGATTCAGCGGAAGGAAAACTCCAGCTTCCAGAACTCTCGATCGTAATCTTGTCCTCCACAATTTTGAAAAACAGTTTCAAGTGCCCTCGGCTCAGCTAAACCGTTGAGTTGTTGTGACGTAAAAATGGGCCTGGCCTGGCATAGGCGACCGTTGATCATGGGACTGGCCTTTGGACACAAGAGAGGGACCTTGAACCAAGTCACTGACGATAGAACGATGACGATGGATCATAGTTTCAACAGTTGCTAGCGTTTAGCTCAAGCCTGTCACCCAAGTTTTTGACCCTTTGACCAGGATCTAAACTGATCTTTTGAATACCTCCCCATATCCTGGAACAACAATAACAATTTGCGTTTTAAATTTACAAGATGATGTCAGTGCCACTCGAGATGTCTTTGTTAAGCGAGAGCAAGCACAAGTAGGTATTTCCACAAATTGACAGATTAATGTTTAAAATTGAGGATGATCTCATTAAAATCTCAATTCATCCTGGAGTCAAGTGTAATCGACGTTATCAACCATCTAAATGAACTTGATTACTTCATTACTCAACTCAAATTCAGGGTTTTTCAACCAACGTGTAAAATTCTGGACAAACCAACTGGACACTTCTGGACAAACAAGGGCAGGAATGCCCTCATGATAAGACAATCAGTTTGGAATCGCTATAAAATGAAGCCCACTGGATTCCCAATCACATTCCAAATCTGCTAAGCATTTGCTAATTAGCTGATCAACCAACAAAATTAGAAATGGAGAACAAGGCTACCATCATTGCTGTAGTCGTCCTGGGCTTCATTGCCCTCGCATGCACCGCCTACATCGAAGATGAAATCGGCGCCTACCACTTCCACACTTACTTCTTCGATGTAAACCCCGGACACACTGAGGAAGCTCTACGCCTTAGGTCAGTTTCAGGTCAAATCACTTAATGCTAAAACCAAATTTTAACAATTTTATCAAAATTCAGGAGGAGAATGCGAGAACTCATCAACGACGGAACATTCCCAGAGTGCTCTTTGAACTCAATCGCCATTGGCTGGGACGGACCTCGTAAGTAACCTCAGATGTCAGACTCCAACAAATCCCAACATTTCCTTTATTCTTTTCCAGATCCAGTTTCTCAATACGAACTTTGCTGCAACAAGACTTCATTCGCAGTTGCAAATTCCTTTCATATGCAAAACCACGGGAACTTGTCAGTTTTGATCCACCCTCTGACCATCTACGATCGGGCTGACCACGAAGGAAGTGCCACATGGATTGGTCAACCAGTCCCATTGGACACTGAATGCCCTTGCTTGTACGATATCATCCCGAAGCCACGCCCATGCCCAGGTAAAACATCCAATCACTATCTCCCTCTTCTCCAAATACTAATTTTGGAATTCATTTCCAGTCTACCCAAACTACCCTGATGAGATCGAAGAGAGCTGGGGATTGTCTGAGATTGAAAGGGTTCCAGGGACAGAGGACTACAAGAACTACAAGAAATTCGATCTTAAAACTGGAAACTACTAAACATTATATTCCATTTCTAAAAGGCGGATTTTAACTCGGAACAACTTGTTAATAAAATACGATTTCTATTAACTTTCAACCTTGAAATTGAGCATGTCATTGGCATAGAAATTTCATCAGCACCGGATGAGTGACTTTGCTCAATCCAACGCTAATCTAGCAGATTAAGCCACGAGATTCAGTTTGCGTAAACTAAGCTTTGAATCAAGTGCAAACGCAGTGATAAACGCTTCTGAAAAACGTGGTGGAAATGCTGCAATAAACTGACCTTCAACCCGAGGCCACTTCAAACTAATGGACAGTTAACTGGAATAAAACTCAAACTTTATACGAATAACCCTGTGGTTAATTCCGGATTACAAAATGTACTAAAAAGTGTGTGAAAAAGGGTAAAATCGAGACTACCTGTTCTACATTGCTATGAATTCAATTTTCTCAGGGTTCGAATTCGTTGAGTCCTTGATTTCTTGGTTTGAGATGCTGGTAGGGAAGACCTCGGAACTTCCGTACCGTGAACCGTACTTTGTACTGTGGAATGAAAGTTATGGACATAAGACAAAAGTTACTTTTGGAAACATTGCCGATTGACCTTACCCCGCGCATGTCACCCCTAGTTAGAATTCCGTCCCGTAGGCGTAGATTCTGTCGCTCCATGATTTCCTTCATTTCTAACTGTGTGACCTTCTTTAAACGCACGAGGCGTGTCTCCTCTTCAGTAGGCTGGAGTTGGATGTCTGACAAATGACAGGATTCATCGAATCCTGAAGTTGTGTCCCATGCATCTTGGTCTTGCTCGTCGAACATTTTGTCAGTGTCTGTCACTAACAGGGAAGTATTGGCCGCATCCCCTGAGCCAGAATGGTTAATCCAATCCATGATACTCTTTAGTCGAACTGCTTCCAAGGTTCGCATCTTCCAAGATTTCCAGGCCCTTTGGATTCTGACGGTGTACATCCGGATTAGAAGTAACTCCAGAGACTTGAGAAATCCAAAACTCTTTTCTGTGAGGAAGACCCGTGTCAGCCCAATCTTGAACTCATTCTCCGTAAAATCGAACACTTCTTTGAATGAATTGGGGGTGAGAACGCACTCCGAATTGGAAAATCGACCAACAATTGCCGGAAACATGGATGGAATTCTTGATTGATAGATCCTGTTTGGAATTATTTTTAATTTGTCAACTATTGTATAACACTGAAATAAAGCTAAGCTTCGAGTTTGCAGTCCTTACCTGATTGGGAATCCGTTTCCTGTAATCCGGACCACGTCGACAATTCCACATGAAAATAGTTGCCGCCTGACCACATCTGTTGCAATTTTTCCTTCGGATGAATTGTCGCTTGGTCGAACACATCGAATGAAATGGATATCTTGCCCATCCTTGACTAATTCTGCCACAAGCTCATCAACAGAAACTTTAAATCGCTGCAAAATCGTTTTATCTCGTTTGGTTCCTCCTTTGCCACTTGGCATCTTGGTGCTGGAAACCTCTTCTGGATTCACTACTTCTGTGAACAAGGACTTGACAAACACATTGGTGCTTTTTCTTAACAAATCTTGGAGTTCTGGAGGAATCTGAAAAGCAGATTTTGTCGAATAAAATTTGGACATGGAATGCAGAGGTACCTTACATTATCTGAATTTTTCTCGGCCATTCCGGGAAACGAGTATTGAACAGGTCATTGCATAGTGTTTGATGGTGAACGATACCTGCTGAAAACTTTTAGCCCTTCAAAAACAATTAGAAATTAATGTGTGAATCAGTTTCGGCGTTATAGAGGTGGATGAGGCTTACTCGATAAACTTGTTTCCAATCGTAAGATTCAACAAACGCTGATAATTTTTGGGTTCGTCGTCTTTTCTGTTCAGCAAACAGGCCTAGATAAAAATGAAAAAAAAATCGGTGAACCAGGATCAACCTTGGAGGAATCAAGAGGGCCCTGCCCCTGATTTACCCAAGGGATCAACAGAACGCAGTGAATGAAGGTAAACTGACCTCGTTCAAAACTACAAAGATATGACTCATGAATGCTTTTGAGTCTTTCGAGTGATTCGGTTTCAACAGCAATCAGTTCCAGCGGGCCATCGTCGGCAGTTGCGAACTCAGCCGCAGTTGATTTCATGATTTGGAGGTGGACAAGTTGGAGTCTCTCGTTGGCATAGTTAATGCAAAGTTGCTCCAGTCGATTGGAAGCCATGTTCTCGAATCCGTACAAATCTAGAAGGGACAAGGTGCGCCGATCCTTTGCAAACTCGTCTGGAGCTGAGCTAGTTTTGAACAGGGCGTTGACCCTGCCTAGGATGTGATTGAAAAGGGCGTCGTAAACAAGACTACAAAACGCGGATTTTCGTGCTTCGCACTCATCTGCAGAACATGGTTTCTGGAATATGCTCTGACGCTTGTCACGGCCACCTATAAAAAATAAAATAAAAAGAAGTAAAAAACATCTGGAAGTTAGGTGCTCTGAGTCTTCATTAACATTTTGATTTACCGTGAACGATTATGGTGCGTGATATCAAAATCCTGGTGAGGGCGTTGGAATCGATGGAAAATATCTTCCCAAC
Organism: Pseudachorutes palmiensis; assembly: GCA_009869845.1. Classification (NCBI taxonomy): domain Eukaryota; kingdom Metazoa; phylum Arthropoda; class Collembola; order Poduromorpha; family Neanuridae; genus Pseudachorutes; species Pseudachorutes palmiensis. The sequence continues at coordinate 6,462 of VNWY01000023.1, read as the reverse complement.
GGAGCGCAAAGTTTCTTCGTCATTTGGGATCAATTCGCCAAAATCGCTGAAGGAGTCTTCAACAATTGCTTCAATTGGATGAAATCGAATTCGAAGCAAAAGCATGATGCCAAACGTGATGCGCAAAATGTTGACCATTTCCTGCTGAAGCCTCAGAGACTGGAAGGCACGTTGCAAACACTGGAAGTTATTCAAATCAGATTCGTCTTCACCTTCGGCAAATATTTGAGCATTCCAATCCAGTTCAGTCTCGTAATCCGGAAGAACATCAGACACATTCAGCGCTCCTGACCTCAACCCAGCCAAAATCTAAATATGACGAACCATTAAATATTGATTCACTATTACGAGGGTTTTCTTGTTACGTAGTAAAAAATGTGGAAATTCCGTTCAGTCCTTTCAAATTTTGAGACTCGATGTTTCTCCAAGAGGTATGTGCGGATCGTGGCACCGACAATCGTTCCAGAATCCCCTCTGTAATTCAGCTGAATGAAACGTCCAAAGCGACTGCTGTTAGAATTTGCTGAAGTACTCGCATTTCCCAACGATTCCAAAATAATTGTTGCAAAATATATCTGTAAAACAATTAATTCCATACAAACGTTCATTTCACTGAAAAGAATATGTAAATGTATACTCAAGCTTATCACCTTCTTGTCCAGAGTATTCGGAGTTCTGATTTCTACAGTGCGGTAACTGCTGTCAATAAAGTAACACAGAAGCTGTTGGGTCACCGTTGTCTTTCCAGCACCAGAATCCCCGGAAACAACTATGACCTGATTATTTCCCACCGCGTTGAGATTTCCCAAGCACTTTTCAGCAACGGAGAAGACATGCGGAGGTGCGGATGATACCTTTGTATTCTACCAATCCAAAAGCAGCCATGATTAGATGGAAAAACAATGATTTACATTTACATTGACCTACCCCCTTCACCCATTCGAATTCCCTCAGTAGCCTCATGGTATCCACATCTGTCATGGACTTCCTGGACTTCGGGCATGCCGGATTCAATGAAATGAGCACCGATCCAGCGTTTGTGTAGCATTTCCCAGCCTTGAATCTCTCAACCAAGCAGTCCAACACTGTCAAAATCAAAAATGCAAAGTTTATCATTTCTTGAATATCGCTATAGATCTGTTTACCATTCTGTAGTGTAATTTCAGCCAAGTCAGCTAAATCATGGGTCGTTCTGAACTCTTCTCCCTTGCTTACGTTCCGGGTTCTTTCTTCATGAAGGTGAAAGTTGATTTCCTCTGCACTTCTTCTTCCTAACGTGAGTCTACCAGGCATGATGGATGGCTAGACGAGACACTTTTCAGGTGTAAATTAATAGTTATTTTTCAATTAATCGTGCACAATTCACATTCTTAAAAATCACAAAACTGCTCGATTTGCAACCCGAAAAACTTTCATTTCTTGCTGAAAAGCGGAATCCCGCCGGTCCTTATTCCCGCTGTTTTTGCCTACGGAAAGTACGGTCATTCCGCCAGCCGACCATCGCATTCTCTTAGCCCTTTACCTTTGACCTTCAGTTCAATCCAAACCACTGACCCTTAGCACAAAATGAAGTAGCCAACCCAGAGACCATGCCTGCGACTTGTACCTCCCTGATAGACTTTGCAGGTCTAAAATGTGCAAGCACTTTTACTTAGCAATCCCATGTTTCTTTCATTTAATTGATCGTAAGTAAATCAGAAAACCCTTGCAGGGCTAATCCCTTGGCACATGAAGTTAGGAACATGAAGATCATTGAATTGACGGATAGGCATCATCGTGACTACGTCTTCTAATCAAAACGAACGTTGGGTCGTCGCAGGCTGCAGTTGATGACAAAATCTTTGACGACGCTCAATTCCTCCGACGCATCCACGTAGATGACAGATGAGCCTAATCGGAATTAGAAACGCAATAAAAAAAATCTGATCTGAGAATCTAGACAATTTTTTATGTCAACTGACCATAATGACGAATAACGCCAGGCAAGTTTTCATTGAAGGATTCAATTCGTGCCCGGATGGACGTTTCGGTGTAAGGATTTTGTCCATAGGACTCTACATCTGCGTCTCCTTCCCCATCATCGTGATCAGGATTTCGGTAGAACATTGGATGGTTGGGTGTGCGTCGACCCATGACCTCTGTCCGTCGAGCTGCGATGCGCTCAATGCTTATATCCTCTGGGCATGAAAGGTGGAAGATTCGATTAGGTGTTAGCGCTATTGTGTCCAGCTAAAAATGAAATGTAACAGGCACAGATCCAAATGTAAATTGAGATGGAAATGCTCACCATCACGGCTTGAGCTGCGTTTTCTGGGAATCCAAAAAGTACGAAGCCTTTCTTGTCAATATCTTCACGGTAAAGTCGTCGCTGAAAAAAGCAAATGTAAAACAACAGAATTTGAATAGCATTGATGTACCTTGAGTAAAGCAGTGATACAAGCTTCGGATAATGGAGTGAAGTTTTCCAAATACATCCTGCACTCATCCGCGCAATCGTCCATCAAGGTCACTGCCCCTCGAATGATGTCAATCCAGCCAAATGCATTTATTCGAAATTTTTCTGCTAAACGCTCTGCCACTGATCGTTTCCCCACTGCTGGTCCTCCAATGAGAAAGATTCGAGGGATCCATGGTGACCCTGTGTCTGGTTTAGTGACAAGGGTGCCAAGGAACTCAGCTTCAAGGTCATGAGGATTCTGGTTGCTCCATTGTTCATATTCTTTGACCCGAAGTGAAGCCGAGTTGTAAGCTGTGGCTGTGTCCTTCATTGAAAAGTATTCCTTCCATAATTCCAACTGAGACGGAGTGTAGTAGGCCTTGAGTTTCTCCGAGGCAAACAGATCGGTGAAGTCTGACGAATTGGAGCTGCCTGGTTTCTTCCCAGCGGAGGCTGGTTGTTCTGGAGGTCCCATTGGCAAAAGCACGAAGCACTGCTTCGGGATGAGTCCACATAGTTGTGCCAGCAATGCTTGCTCCCGATTCTGCGGGAACCCTGGTTGGAAACCACAAGATTACTGACTGACGCTTGCAGGATTTATTGAGCGTCGTAAGCCGCTTACCGTAAAGGACGTATCCACTCCGGAGGCAATCAGGGCTGACGAGTCGTCGTGCAATCGTGGCAACAAGTAACTTCCGCTGGTACTCATCTTTGTCTTCCCCGTTCTCTTCCAGGTAAGGTCCAAGGGAAGATTGAATCTCTTCTGTTGTATTCTGAATGATACTTCTGAGCGTGAAGAATTTCGCTCCGCAGTGATTCGAGATTCCTTCCGCCAAAAGTGGAGTTACTAAATAAAATTGATTTTAATTAAAAATGTCCACACAATTGATTCGTTTGAGCCCACGTACAAGGTTCAGGTCCAATCATGAATACTTTAGGGGTGTAGATGCTAGTTCCAATCCTACTGATTTGTTCCTTGATGAACTGAAGTGGGTCTGTTGGCCTACAAATTATGAACAGCAATCAATAACAAGGTAACTTGTTAAATGCAATTTAAAGAGATTACCTCCAGATCGCCAACTCCTTCATGAGACCTTGGAAGACGTCGTAGATTCCATGCTGCTCCGCGTACACATAGAACTTCTTGTTCCATGTCAAAGGTCGCTTCACTGGGTCAGCCATCTTGTCAATTTTATTCAAATCTTCCACAAGTTTTACAAGCAGCAACACCGGAAAAGTTGACTCCTCAAGCCACTTTAGTCCAGTGACGGAAAAATGATTAATTTCACGCCATTTCTGTCCGGCGCAAACAAGCAGATTTAGGCATCTTTTGTTGACATCGCGATTCGCAAATTCGATGATTTTGCAAGCTCAAAATTGCAAGCGACCTAGCGAAGCCTAAGCCATAAGCTTGGGAAATGCGCACGGCTTGTCGGCTGGCGAAATGGAGGCTGAGAAAGTTGGATTTCTCCTGTTGTCCTGTTGCCACATTTTATGTGGCAAGTTGGATGACCTTGACCTTGAAGAAGGTGCACAAAGTTCTCCCCTGGCGCAGGTCATCTCAGAAAAAAGTTGACAGACCGGTTGGATTCTTCCGCGTGAAATCGTGGACTTTAACCCCCAAACTTGTGATCAATTGCAGACTTTGTATACGGCCCCATCATTCATTTCACTTTCTCTTTCGTCTGAATCATATCATGAATGCATCCGCTGTCACTTCATTTCAATTGACACTTGACAATTGACAATCAGTCGTTGCAGTTGTGACCTTTGAAACGTCCTCTTTCCTTGTCTCTTTTATCACATTGCGAATCAAAGCTTGTCATCGCTCGGTCATTGTCGTTCCGGAGAACTTGGCCAAGGTCACTCCCTCCACGAGACAAATCAGGTGAGAAAGTGGAGTAGTGTATCCAGAGAAATGGGAATCAATATTTCTTATAATTAATATATTATCCAGGTTATAAAATACCGCAACGGATCTCAATAGCACCAGCACCAGCCTACAAGAAGCAGAAGCTTTCTCTCGGAATCGAAAAAAGATTCAAGTACAAATGGTTCCAGCATTGGCGAAAACTGATAGTCCAACGACCATGGGTAAGTCACCCAATAGCCAGAGGTTGACCTGCTGAGAGGACAACTTTAGCTAAACCCAAAAGATTGAGAAAGTTTTATTTTTCTTTGCAGCGAATGGTGGTGGTGCCGAAGTCACTGCTGCTGGAAAGAGCGACAAAAAGACGGGGGATGGTGGTGATAAAGGACATGTCAAGCAAAGCCCGGATTTTGGCTGTTTTGCGGTAGAGTATCCAAAAACTGACGGCGAAGAAGTGGAGGTGATCTGGCCAAGTGCTGCGGAAAAGAAGACTGAGACTGGTACTACTGACAAACCTTTGGTTGTCGTGTTATTTGGATGGGCAGGAGCACAAGACAAGCATTTAGCAAAGTATTCTGACATTTATTTGTCCCGTGGGTAAGTTTATAGAAAGAAGTTTTTTATTTTCAATTCGTTTCAAGTCACTGCATTCAGTTGGTGTTTTTATTTCTAGATGCATCATTGTCCGGTACACCGCACCCTTGTCTGTGGTGATGTTCAAGCATGGCTCTTTTCCTCGAGTCACTTCACAATTCCTGGAGTATTTGAAGAATTTCGAGCTTGACACGCATCCGATTTTCTTTCATGTGTTCTCGAACGGCGGAGGTTTTACATATTCCTACACGTTGGCTGAACTCGTTCACGAGGGCAAGCACCTGGATATTCGTGGATCCATCTTTGACTCCGCCCCGGCGCCACGCGAGGTGAGCGCCTACTGCAAAGCGCTCTTCAACATTTTCGAAAGCTACAAGATGTAAGTGCTCCTTAAGTCATCACTCTAAACTCAATCAATTCCTCACTTTTACTTCAAGATTGCGTTACCTTATCACTGGAGTCATGGTAATCCTGCTGGTCACTTCGATCCTCTGGCTACACTTGAAAAAGTGTTTTCGGGATTTCTGCGTCGGTGACACCATTGGACTCGACGCGGGATATCCTACGCAAAACTGGCTTGGACGCATTTCTCTCTACAAGAACCACAATTTCCTCTTCATTTACTCCGATGGAGATGACATCATTCTCACCAAGCATGTTGAGAAGTTTGCTGATTTCGTGGAAAACAAAGGAAACCATGTGGAACGGCTTAAATTCACGGACTCCCTGCATGTCCAACATTACAGGGCCTACCCAAAAGTAAATCCGAAAATTCAGCTATGTGGTTTTGTCTGAAACATACTTTAACATATGAATTTTCGTAGGAATACGTTGGCAAAATCACCAATTTCATCCGTGCTGCTATGAAAGGAGAAAACCTCACGCAATATCCTACCCAGTATTAGAAATACTAATTCCTAGCCAGTCCAGTGAACAAAGCAGCTAACTTCTGGAGTTCTTTAGCTTTAGATTTAGAAACACGCTCCTTTCTCGTCGACCTCACTGCTCAAAATCTCAGCTTTAGTCGTCCTATACTTTCCAGTAAATCTCAGTTTGTGACTCTTTAGATGAGGATGCTTTACAATTCCAGTCATTAGAATAAACGGATGGTACCTTGGAGCGATATCTCTTTGTTTTGTCAAAAAATTGGAACATGCTCTGGAGAATTTTTTCGCTGGATAAAAGTGAAGAAAAGCTTGGGATTTTTCCATACGAGAATGAGATTTGTCGAGTCTTTGAGAGGGGGTTTCACTTTGAAGGAAAGCTCAGAATAAACAAAAAACAATAAAGTGCCAATTGTCACTGCCATCGGAGGGTCATTCTTCAAGGATCAGCTTAAGCTAAAGGGTAAGGTCACAACTCACAAGGTCACTTTAGATTCTTTCCTACCAGTGGTTTAACGATATCTTCACCGCAGGGTACACGGAAACCGGTGCACGTTCATTTTACACTTTAGACGAAGGTAATGTCTGACGGAAACGCTGCTGCCGGAGGTGGTGATTCGCTGGATAAAAGTGACCCAAAGAACATGCAAGAACTCACTGAATACGTAAGCTAAAGG